>JADBJO010009617.1:0-18473 GCA_016801955.1 Conus betulinus | reverse complement strand
CATTGTTGTGCTTGGCCATGATTTGCTACCTCCTGCCGTGAAGAATGTTGTGGGTGCCTTTGGAGTCCTGAGTTTCCCTTTTGTGGTGTTGGTACTAGACCAGACTGCTTGTACAATCTCTTTGAGCACTTCGTTGTGCCTCCATGTGTACTTTTGTTGAACCAGGGCTACTTTACATGAGTTCAGGACATCTGTTTGTTTGTTTTTTCATGGCAGAAGGGGCACGCAGGATCGTCTGTTTGTCCCCCACTTCACCAGGTTTGCATTTGAGGGCAGAAGGTCATATGCAGATCTGTTTCGAAGCTGATCCTGAGAGGGGCCATGCGAATATTATTCCAAGTGAGATTTCTATGGAGTGCATTCTCGCACGTTGTCCATTGCCCTTGCTGGCTCTGCTGGACTTTTTTTTTGTCTTTTTTGGCCTTCTTCTTTTCTCATCTCCTGAATCATCATATCTCTTTTGGCTTTTCCTTTGGCCTTTGACCACCATTCAGTTTTGGTCACACCCAGTCCTTGTCTGTTGGTCTCTGTGTGTCCTGTTATTTGTCTGATCTTGAGACTTTCTTTTGCAGAGTCCATCGCCTCTTGAACTTTCCATTTTCTGTCTGTCTTCAGCTGGGGTTTGATTGCTTCTACCACCTTGTCTCCTGAGTCTTCCAGCATGCTTTGAAGTATGATCTTCCCTGCTTTGTATTCTGCCTGGATGGATTTCAAAGGTAGTTTCAGCTTTGCTTGGCGACAGTACAGCGCTATGTCGGTCAGACAGGGTGGGACACCAAGCCCATTCTTTGTAAACGTGTTGATTTTGGCTTCCATTGCCTCCACTATGCTGGTACAGATGTGTATCATCAGAGTCCATACGAGCTTTGGTATCAGCATGAACTGCAGACACCAGACCTTGTATTTTGCCTGGGAGCCCACACTGGTCAACGGTCTCCAAGCCTTCTTCCGAAATCTGCTTAGTTTTCTTGTGCTTTGTGTGTCTTTCAGGGTATCATCATACATCTTCCAAGGCTTTTGGCTGGCTCTTCTGTAACTGTTGGAATGGTCTGGTTGGCAACACTGAAGACCATAGATTCGGCCATTTTTTCCTTTCCTCAGTGAAAGACTTCGTGATTTCTTCGGCTTTAACTTCATTCTGGATGAATCAACTATGTCGTCCAGCCTCTCAGCACATGACGTGTGTCTCGTCTTCTCTGGATGAAATCACTGTAGTGTCATCCATGAAGACCTTGAGAGGGGGCACCTTGTATCCATCGCCAAGATCTGTTTTGTTGCGTTGCTTGCTGCTGCTTGCAAGATGACTTCCATTGCCAACACGAACAGTACTGGTGAAAATTGCACAGCCCATTGCAATGCCCACTTCCAAGTTGATCCAATCTGTTGTGTACACCTTGGTGGGGAACCGCATTGGGAAGCCATTGAAGTACTTCTTGAGCATGTCGTGAATGTTCTTTGGCACACAGTACATCTCAACAGCTGTATCATCTCATGGAGTACAGGTCCATATGCGTTTGCCAGATCAAGCCACACTACGTGCAGGTCTCTCTGTTGTTCTGTTTTTGCTTTTTGGATTGCGTTCCAGATCATTGTGGCGTGTTCTACACAGCCAGCCATGCCTGGGATGCCACCTTTCTGGACTGACACATCCAAGTACGTGTTTTCCATGAGGCTCTTGGTCAGCCTTGCTGTCATGACCGAGAAGATTTTCCCTTCGACGTTCATTTGTGATTTTGGCCTGAACTGGCTGATGTCACGTGAGTTTTGCTCTTCGGGGATATGCACACCATCTGCCGTTATCCACTGGCTGCTGATCTTCTGGTTTCTCCAAGCTGATCGCAGCAACCTGCGGAGCCACTCCAGCACCTTGGGACATTTCTTGTACAGCTGGTAAGGTTTGGCCCTGATGATGATTTGGCTCTGGCTTTGTCGACCACCTTCTTGATTTCCGCCAACGTTGGGCTTGTCATTCACTATTCTTCAGATTTGTTTGGGCACACCAGACCTTGAATCTCGAGTGATGCTTTGCTCTGTGAGTCAGTATATGTTTCCCCAGATGCTGCTCATGAACTCCTTTGTCCACACTTAGGGTCCCAGATTTCGGCTGCTCAAACAGCATTTTTTTTTTTATTTTTTATTTTTTTTTGTGTGTTTTGTTGCTGTCCCAACCTCTGCGCCACCTCAGAGGCAGTGAACCCATGCTGCTCATTCTAACACCCCATCCACAGCCACAGCCCAGTCAGCCCCGCCGCAGCCCCGGCACCGGCAATCCACAGGGAGCAGTCAATGTCAAGTCGTCAAGAGACAACCCACCAGAGGAGACACTGCACTGCTGCCGAGAGTCACTTCAGTGGTGTTCAGTGGCACCTGTTGTGATCTAACATACGCAGGACACTGCCTACTAAGCCCCCTACTGACGACAATAATTGCCTAGTCGCGGATCAGGCGTGAGTGAGCTCTCCCCCCGGAGGGCGCCACCACTTCAACGTGTCCAACGACAGCCCCATGGACTCGCCGATACCGGTGACCACGACGGAACCAAAGCAAGGCCACAGACGTGGAGAGGACATCGAAATTGAGGTCACCATGAGAGCAGGGCATGAAGGGCACAGAATTTGAGACATTTTTTTTATGGTGATTGATGAGAATGGGGGGATGATTAAGATGATGCTACGGAATTCCATTTCGGTCTGAGACTACATGACAGGGCTGTACTCTATGCTTCCTTTCATATATATCCCGGTGTCAACCAGGCCTGAGAGATACAGGCACCTGCAGTGTTGGTCAGGAAGTTTGAGCAACACTCTCAGAAACGCATCCATTAAGTGGATGAAACTCGACTGTGTGGTCCAGTCTTCCCAACTCAGTCCGGTTGGGGCAGAAAAACCCACATGACTCTGATGGGTTTCGAACCCACGACCTCCCAGCCGGGTGTCCGCGACGCTAACCATTTCGCCACGGCAGCTGGTTTGCTCAGTGTTCTGACAAACTGGAAGGGTCTCTGAAGAAGCACTCTTAAGTCTTCTTCTTTTTGCTCTTCCTCTTCCTCGCAGATTCCACTTTGCTGCGGGCGCTGTGTTTTGCTTTCAGGTCTTTCCAGAGTTTTCCAAGCCTTGTTTTCCAGCTGGCAGTGCGGTCTTCATTTGATTCCTGAGGTTTTTCTTTTGGACTCTGATCTTGTTCATCTCTTCTTGGCGTCTGGATTTCTTTGGAGGTGTTTTCTCTTTGGATAGTTTTGCTCCATAGGCGTCTCTACATGTGGCATACACAGTGTCCCCATATGTGGCTAGTTTGTGTTCCAGGGTGCTTTTCCCTATCAGTGCATCGAGTCTTTGGACGATTTTTGCATCCAGTTTCTTCCGATCCTCAGTTTCGTTTGCTCGTGGCAGGTTGAGTTTCAGGCTCCTGGCATCGAGGGCCTGTGCAAATTCCTCATCCGAACCAACAGCTTGGATGTCCTTGGCACTGTGGTTTCAATCCTGGCCTTGGTCTTACGTCTCACCTGCTGATGCAATGCGTGCGCTGCTGCTCATTCAGATGAGTCTCACACATCCCATCTTTGTTCTGTGGATCTTTATGCCACGGGTGGTAGCGAAACGCTTTCCACAGACACATGGATATTCCATTTGGTCCATGTTCATGGTCCGTCTGGGATTTGCAGTCGTGATTGGTTGAGCGCCGATGGATTATCATTCATTCTCTCCCCCTTTAGGTGAATCCTGGGAGCATCTTTTCCTTTTGTTTTTATTAGCCACATGTTGATGGCAAAGTGGGGAGCCAGCCCACAGAACCCTTGGTTCTGGACTTTCCCAGTATCCTCCGGTCTTTCCCGGACGTCCTCCGGTCTATTCCCGGAAGTCAATGGTTTTACCCATGCATCAGTAGAAAGAAACTCGTGGAGAGCGTGGCAGCAGAGAGTCCTCAGAAAAGAAGCTCCCGTCAAGCAAGTGTTTCAGCCCTTATCTCCTGACACTCGAGGGGGGGTTGGGCCACACCCAGTTCATGACTCCGGATGTCCCTGCTGCCCCTTTTTTTCCCTATCTTAGGACGAGCCATGGCTGGGATTCGAACACATGACCCTCTGGACATGCTCATTTTCCACTAAATGACTCGCTCTCTAACCACAGAGCCACTGGGGCACCTGATATTTGTAGGGAAATTTAAGCCTTATGAAGTTCACTTTTGTTCCTCCTTGACCAGATCCAGCTAGAGCACCTATCTGCCGCTTCTGCGATTACTTTCAGGGCTCGGGTTTTTTCCCTCCCTGCAACTGAGAGCTGTTTCATGAGTCTGTATGCAGACGTTCCTACAAACCCCCTAGCTCCAGTTTCTGCAGCGAGGACTTTGACCTGATAGCCTTCTCTCCTCAGACTGTTCACCAGATCAGCATAATTTTCAGTCTTGTAGATTTGAGCTGCCTCCATTCTGTTCTCATATGGCACCCTGAGCTCGATCATGATCAGCTGCTTGGTTGACTGAGAGCGGACTACTATGTCTGGTCTCATACCACTCTTGCTGATGATCTCTGGGTGACGCTTCTATTCTAGGAGGTTTGCAGTGTACTCCCAGTCATCTGCCCTGTCCAGCAGACTCTGCCTGCATGTTCCGAGTGGCACTGTTGTGCTTGGCCATGATTTGCTACCTCCTGTTGTGAAGAATGTTGCTGGTGCTTTTGGAGTCCTTGATGTTCCTTTTTGTGGTGTTGGTACTAGCCTAGACTGCTTGTACGATCTCTTTGAGCACTTGGTTGTGCTTCCATGTGTGTACTTTCCTTAGCCAGGGCTATTTTACATGAGCTTAGGACATCTGATTGTTGGTTTTTCATGGCAGAGGGGGCACGCAGGATCGTCTGTTTTTCCCCACTTCATCAGGTTTACATTTGAGGCAGAAGGTCATATGCAGATCTGAGAAAGTACTTGGCCGATCTCTGCGAAAATTAGCAGGAATGTTCACTCTGGGTTACGGATAATGCCAAATGTTTTAGTTTACCTTTATAACCGCTGCTAACGGCTATGACGGCACATAACGGTTTGTAGGTATGTTCATTATGGGCGACGGGTCGTGCCCGACGTTTTACTTTACCGTTGGAGCCGTTACTAACGGCTGTAACGGCCAATAATGGTTTTTCTTTTTATGGAATGTCTCAGAAAGTACTTGGCCGATCTTTCTGAAAATTTGTAGGTATGTTCATTATGGGTCATGGATGATGTCCGATGTTTTAGTTTACCGTTATGGCCGTTACTAACGGCTATAACGACCCATAACGTTTTTTTTTTATGGAATCTCTCAGAAAGGACTTGGCCGATCTTTCTGAAAAAATTGTAGGCATGTTCATTATGGGTCACGGTTGATGCCAGATGTATTACTTTACCGTTATAGCCGTTACTAATGGCCCATAATGGTTTTCTTCTCGATGGAAAATCTCAGAAAGTTCTTGGCTGATCTTTCTGAAAATTTGTATGTATGTTCATTAGAGGTCCCAGATGATGGCCGATATTTACCAGAATAGCCATTACTAATGGTTACACCCAGCACAAGACGGTTTTTGTTCTTTATGGAATATATCACGCGTATTCAGGATAAACTGGGAGCACGTTTATATGCTTTGCATCTTGTTTTGTTTTGTTTTTTTGTTTTTTTACGTCTGAATTGCTTTTTATGTTTCAATTGCGCATATCGACCGTACACACTTAGATCTCGACAAAATGTGCGCTCCTGTATCGTCACGGGTCAACTCCGCTTCAGACATACAATCTACTGGTACATTATTCTACTTTTCCAGCAGGCGTGAAAAAAAAAAAACACTTCAACAAACGCACAGAAAACAGGGACTAATTGGACTGAAGTAACGTGCCACAATCGCTCTACGCAGGAAGAACCGCCACAGTCAACACGGCGTTCAGCAGTTGAACCAACTTTTGTTAGTTTGAGAGATCGTTTCGGAGTATTGTCCCACGGAACCCCCCACCCAGTCCCCCAGGTTGGGGGTTTGAATTGGGCTAACAATCCGGTCCTAGAAAACAAACTTTGTTACAGAAACCACAATGACATTTTCTGAAAATAACATGGTTGAGGAAGGGTCCTCTCTAGCAGAGCCCATGACGGGAGCTGGTGAAAGCCTTCAGGAAGCCAGTGCGCCGACAACTCTTCTGACGACCAAAGCCAAGACCAGGATAGGGACCTGAAATCAGAACCCTATACGAGACTGGAAAAACAGCACAAGTGAGTAGTGAGATGCACAGGTACAACCTAAAGATCCTTGGCCTGTGTGAGACTAGATGGACAGGAACAGAAAGAACAAGACTGACAAGTGGAGACACCATCATCTACTCTGGACGAGAAGAAGACCAGCCACACACGCACGTAGTCGCGCTGCTGATGACACTCGAGGCGACGCGAGCACTGCTGTCCTGGGAACCAGTGTCACCAAGGATTCTCACTGCAAGATTCAATTCAAAGGGCAGGAAAACCACACTCTCTTACAGTGTTACGCCCCCACAAACGTAGCAGACCCAGAGGAAAACTCCAAACAGTCATCAGAGTGCCGAAGAGAGACCTTAAGATCCTCATGGGAGATCTTAATGCCAAAGTTGGAATGGAAAACAAGGGCAGAGAGCAGATTATGGGCATACACGGAACAGGAATACAAAATGAAAATGGAAAACTGCTTGTGGAATTCTGTGCTTTCAACGACATGGTCATCGGAGGCACTGTTTTCCCAAACAAAAAAACATTCACAAGATGACTTGGAATTCACCTGATGGGAAGACCCAGAACTAAATCGACCACATTACCAACGGCAGAAAATGGCGCAGAAGTTTACATGACGTGAGAGTGAAACGAGGAGCAGATGCAGCATCAGACCACAACCTTGTGATAGCTGTGCTAAAGACCAAATTGAAAGCCTACAAAGACCAAACAGGCCGACTATCACATAAGTGCAATGTACAAAGTCTGAAGGAGAGAGTAACAACACAGAGTTCAAACTGGAACTGAGAAACAGATTCAGCATACTTGACCAACATGCTGAAGAAACAATCGAAGACCACTGAGTGAGGTCTGGCAGACGACATGTAAACAAGTGCTTGGAAAGAAGCAAAGAAAACACAAAGAATGGCTGACAGTGGAACATGGACCCTCATCACAGAGCGGATGGACCTAAAAGACCAGATCAACCAGACCCTAGACCAAGACCACAAGCAAGAGTTACAGGCACACTACTGGGACGTCAACTGCCAAGTTAAGAAAAGTGCTAGACAAGACAAGAAAGAAAATTCATCCATGAGCTCACAGAAGAGGCAGAAACAGCGGCAGGACAGAGAAACATGAAAAGACTGCATGAGATTACTCGAACACTTTCTGGAAAGACCAGCAACCCCAGTCGCCTGATCAAAGACAAGGAGGGGAAACACCACACAGGAGAAGCTGAACAGAGAGCAAGGTGGGCTGAGCACTTTAAAGAGACACTGAATAGACCTGCACCACCTGTCCCCCCAGACATTCCACCACCAACTCAGCTTCTGGACATCAACACAGGCCCACCAACCAAGACGGAAGCTACCAAAGCCATCAAGTCACTGAAGTCAGGTAAAGCAGCGGGTCCAGATGGAATTCCACCTGAAGCACTGAAAGCAGACATCCAGACGTCAACAGAGATGCTGCATCCACTCCTAAGCAAGATCTGGGAGTAGGAACGAGTGCCAGAAGACTGGAAAAGAGGCCACCTGGTGAAGCTGCCGAAGAAAGGGGACTTGTCATCCTGTAACAACTGGAGAGGGATTATGTTGCTGTTCATCCCAGGGCAGGTGCTGGCCAAAATCATGCTAGAGAGACTAAAGACCGCCCTAGACAAGATCCTCCACCAAGAACAAGCTGGATTTCGCCAAGACAGATCATGCACGGACCAAATAGCTACCATGAATTATCATCGAGCAGTCTCTGGAGTGGCAGACCCCCTTGTACGCAGTACTTGTGGATTTCCAGAAGGCGTTTGACAGCATCGACAGAGATATTACTGATAGTGATAGTGATAGATATAGATTTAGTGACAGAGATACCATCTGGAAACTCATGCACCACTATGGCTTCCCACCCAAGTTTGTTGCCATCATCCAACAACTCTACGAAGATGCCACATGCCAAGTCGTCCACGACGGGAAGCTAACGAAGCCCTTCACCATACAAATCAGTGTCCGTCAGGGGTGTCTACTGTTGCCGACAATTTTCCTGATGGTCGTTGACTGGATAATGCGCCAGTCTACAGACGGCAAGAGGACAGGAATCCAGTGGACTTTCACCAAGCAACTGGAAGACCTGGACTTCGCCGACGACATCAGCCTTCTCTCCCACAAACAGCAAGACGCACAAGAGAAGCTGTGCCAGGTAGCAGAAGAAGCAGGAGAGACGGGCCTCCAAATCAACACAAAGAAAACAGAAGCCATGAGAGTCAACAACCAGCAATGAGACCCACTACGACAACAACAGGAAGACATAACTGAAGTTGACAAGTTTGTCTCCTCGGCAGTGTGGTCAGCAAAGATGGAGGTACAGATGAGGATATCAAGAGCCACATCAATAAAGCCAGGCACACCTTTACTACGATACGGCCTATCTGGAATTCCTCTGCCCTCTCACTCCACAACACGATCAGAATCTTCAACTCAAATGTGAAATCTGTTCTTCTGTATGGTTCTAAAACGTGGCGAACAACAAAGACAAACACCCACAAACTACAAAAACATTTATCAACAGATGTCTGCCAAACATTGTGAACGTCAGATGGCCCAGATGTTATTGCCAACACAGAACTGTGGAACAAGACCAAGCAAGTTCCAATAGAATTAGAAATCAGAAAACGGAAGTGGGGATGGACTGGCCACACCCTCAGAAAGTTTCCATCCAACATCACAAGACAAGCCTTGAATGGAACCCTCAGGGCAAGAGAAAAGTGGGAAGACCAAGGCAGAGACATGGCGAAGGAGTACCGACGCAGAAGTGAAGGCCGCCGGAATGACGTGGGCCGAGTTGAAGAGGATTTCCCGAAATCGTGTCCGCTGGAAGAGTGTGGTTGCGGCCCTATGTTCCCCAGGGAATTCAGAGGACTAAACAACAAAACAAACAGTATTCCTATCAGTAATATTATCATCATCATTACTACCTTGACTCACACATTATATCTCTTCCAACAGCCTCGTTCTCATTCAACGCCCACCTTGCGCTGAAGTGATGAAAGCTAAGTGATTGCTCGTTCATTTTCATTGTCCGATATGTTTGCATCTTGCCTGAAGAAGACCTAAGAGGCCAAAACGCGTCGTGTTTAGGACTCGTTTGCCCACGTTTCTCTCTCTCGGGTTCGCTAACATTTATTTAAGATTTGTTCAGATTTCCGCCTGCAGTCGTCTCACTTTGCAACTAAAAGAATAGTGTACTGTTAAATTCTGTTCACTGAGCTACCTAGAAGGACCATTGAAAAGCCCCTCTCTCCTTCTGCCCATGGTCTTTGGGGTGTTTCTGATCAGTACACTAGTGCAAGGAAAGCTGTGAAACAACATTGAATGTAACGATGCAGCAATCTCTACACATAATGCAATAATGCAGCAATCTGGTATTTCTGGTAGATTACACGTAAAAAAAAATGTAACAGTATTACATATCTACTAGATAGTCCATCCCAAAAATAAAACTGTCACATTTTTCGTGGAGGCCGCTCAACTGTTTATTTTCATTCATTCATTTATTTATTCATAGCATTTAGGATGATCTAATTAATGTGTGTTCTCTAGCCATAGGTACATGTTTGATTCTCTCTCTCTCTCTCTCTCTCTCTCTCTCTCTCTCTCTCTCTCTCTCTCTCTCTCTCTCTCTCTCTCTCTCTCTCTCTCACACACACACACACACACACACACACACACACACACACACACACACACACACACACACACACACACACGAGCGCGCGCAAGCGCGTGCGCGCACACACAGAGAGAGAGAGAGAGAGAGAGAGAGAGAGAGAGAGAGAGAGAGAGAGAGAGCGCGCGCGCGCGCGCGCGCGCGTGTGTGTGTGTGTGTGTGTGTGTGTGTGTGTGTGTGTGTGCGCGCGCGCGTGCGTGCGTGCGCGCGTGTGCGTGTGTGTGTGTGTGTGTGTGTGTGTGTGTGTGTGTGTGTGCGCGCGCGCGCGTGTGTGTGTGTGTGTGTGTGTGTGTGTGTGTGTGTGTGTGTGTGTGTGTGTGTTCAGGATCTAGCAATCTGTTCAGGAGAATCTGTTCCTCCCGCCTGATTAGATCACAATGTTACCTCGATAGGTGGATTTCCCATTAAAGCATGACTAAAGAATAGGTGAAATAATGTTTACTAATAATTATTTCGGTGTCGAAATTTCTGTTGTAAACTTGTTTTCCATTCCTTCTGGGGAACGTGGACGTGGGTTTTCATGCAATTTTAAATGACCTTACAACACCTGAAAAGAAATAAGCTTTATTTACAATCATTGTCAGATAGCAAAGAAATACCCCACAGGAAAAAAGCCATAGATGAATAGACTTTGCTCTAAGAAATCCGATAGAAATGGGAAGGAAAACAGTTCAATTCGCCACCTACTCCTTCATGCAAATTGTCAAGAAAGAATTCATTTGTGAAGCAACTACGGTTTTCAGAATGAAATACCACACCAGTCACTTACTGCTCAGAAGGTTCCAATGATTTTTTTCAAAGACATATTTTTATTTCCAGTTTAACAGAAGTGATTTAACTTCAATACAGCAAGAACCTGCTTTCTCCATAATGCAGTAGCATATGTTCGCTTACTACAAATACAAAATCCCTTGTCGCATTTTTGATTACATTAAAAAAAGAAATATTCTATTATGAATTAATTTGTTAAAACTATGCATACATATTACGCACACCATTCTTGATCATTTGACTCATTACTTATAAGATTTCATCATCATCTTAACAAGCCTTTCTTCTTTTTTTTTCTTTTTGTTTCTCCAGCAGCAGATTGATGGTGTACAGAAAAGGATTCAAGGCTGAGTTCAACGGCATTACAATGATAGCCATCACGACGTTGAGCTCTCCAGAGACAGGCACACCTTGTGAGGCGAGAAGTCCTAGTAAACCGATGGGGAACCAGCAGAGAAAATCTGATATGACCACAGTGAACAGTCGGCGGGCTATGCTGGCATCCTGAGACCGCTGACTGCTTGTGTCTCCTGCAAGTGTGTTAGATCGTATATAGACAGTAAATCACCAGCTGACCCAGAGCAATGGCCTGAAACAGGATAAAATTCAAAACAATCATAATTCCAAAGGAATAATCGTGACCATCAAACTGTATTTGGATGACAGGTAGAGGCATGCAGATCCCAGTCTGACTGTAGAATTCCCAGTGAGCCACACCGGGCAACAGTGGAGTTACAGCAAGAAGAAAACCCACGATCCATGACAGGACAGAAGCCAGTTGTGCGTTCCATTCTGTGAATGCAAGAAACTTAGCGGAAAGCGAACAACAAGAAATCGATCAAACGTGATCAAGCAAATGATGAAAGAAGATACCTCACAAGAGATCAAAGAGAGAAAGCCAGCCAGTTTGCATGACACACTGTGTCTCCATCTCACATCCTCCCAAATATAATTATTTCGATACAGTCTGTCTGCAATACCAACCAATGCAAGATAAACTCCCATCAGAAAGTCGGACATGCACAGGTACAGTACAAAGACGTTGAAACCTAATGAGCCACTCCCTCGCAGAGACGACAGGCGAAACACAAAGCTCATCCCGTTACCCACTAAAGCCAGGCTGCTGAAAACAGTCAAGCATATCCTGTAGAAGTTAGATTTCAACAAATCCTGGCAAGACGATAGCTCGTCTGCAGGTGCATAACAGTCTCTGAAGTCTGGAAGATGCCTGGCTGCGCAGCAAACTTTATAGTTGTCAGCATGCACAGTGTGCAGGTGGTCCAGATTTCTGAAGAGAACTTTGTCCAAGTTTGACATGGAACAACCCTTCAAGTCCAGAACTTGAAGTTTTCTCATTGGCTGGAAACCTAGCCCAGTTTCAATCTGGGTGCCACTGAGTGACAGATTCAACAAGGTAAGCCCAGGAAACAGACTGACCATGGCGTGATCAAGCCTGAAAAGACGTGTCAGTGACAGATCCAAAATTTTCACCCCTGGAAATGCCATCGCATTCTCGGTCACAAAGCTTGTTAAAGGATTATTGCATAAGAAAAATGATTTCAGGGTTAGACTACTCGCCACAATTTGAAGAGGAATATTGACAAGTCTGTTACTGCTAATATCAAAGGTTATCAAATTAGATAACGTTATTTTGGAAATATTTGTTAGCTGACAGTTAGCAAGATTGAGGTAGATCAGCATTTTATTGGCAAAGAGTTCAGTCATTTTCATGCCACTACCATTCACATTCATTACGCACTTCAGGATAGCTAAGAGCAGGGAAAGATCTCAGACAGGTGAAGGCCAGACCGTGACAAACGCAATGCTCTGGGCATTGCAGATCACACAGTAACTCGTCGTCCTGTCTGGGACATTGCTGATACCATCACACACCTGGTTTGGGTGCACGCAAACCTGGGAGTCAAAACAGCGATAATGGACTGGGCAGACATAGCTGTCACAATGAACTTCATCTTCATGGTCTGGACAGTCGTAAAACCCGTTACACCTGGTAAATGTGGGCAGACAGAACCCTTCGTGTGTGCGCACTGATAGTGGGTCTCCGGACACACCCGGGTCGAGGACGAGAGTCTGTCCTGCACGGTGGGGAGAGGTGTTATGATGGTGCTGCTATCTCTTGCGAAGTCAATGACAAAAGGAAGGGGAGGGGTATCTCTATATTTGTCCAACAGAAACTGTTCCACAGTACACCTGTTTTCGTCTTCTTCATTACACAATCCACTTGACCATCACACCACTGCGCTGTTGTGTAGCACTGCAAAAAAAATTGTCTCATGCACTGTAAAAATTATCCCATCAGCTCTCACATTTGATCGTCATGGAATGACACACAAAAATTAAGCATATGGTAAATTACATTCAATTGCAACGTGCTTGTAATAACACTGTATACTTTTACATCACTCTGCGGCTAATAAACACTAAATCTTTGCGGGTTTTATCCATATCTCTTTCAAACAACTGTGCCGATTTTACTAAAATCGAAAAACATTTTCCTGTTCTCTAATATAGTGTATAATAGTATGTGGTAAGTAGTTACTGTATTCAGCATCAAATCCAATATGAACACAACGATGAAATGTATGGCAGATCACAATTCACTTATCTAATGATGGGTAATACTGGTCGGCTTAAAAAGTGCATATGTCTGACTATACCTGTGTAATGGTTCCACACTTGCGGACATAGTGTTCCTGACAAGGAGAAAAGACACAGAATGACTCGTCACTGTCGTCGCCACAATCCTGCCGGTGGTCACATACGAAAGTATAGGGCACTCGCCCATTTCCTGACGCACATGCGTAAGAAGGAGGAAGTGATGTCATCCCTTGAACAGGACAGGAAGAAGCGAAAGGAATATCCCAGTTGTAGGTGTGTGCACCAAACTGCACATCATCCATGCCCAACAGACACTGCGAACGTCACAGGCCAAAAATGAATGTATTTTGTGGTTCAGAGGACAAGAAAGAAAACGTGAGGTGAGAGACACGGCGCTTATATTCAGTGAGGCAGACTTCACTCTCACTGTCCTGTTAATCGGTGTGTTGACCTTGCACAAGAAATAAGAAATGTATTTTCCATGCCCATTACAGTCCGATATTAGAAATGTCGTGGTCCAATAATACTTAACGAGGTTGCGTTTAGTGTATGAAAATGTTCTTCCCAGTCCACCACCACACTGAAATCAATCAAGAATTGCCCCAATCTGTCTGCTTTCAGGAGGTGGGCTATGGTTCCATCTGTCCATACTAACCTTTCCGTGTAACTAGAGAAAGTAAACATGAATCAAAATGCACAAGCAGTATTGCTACTATGATCAAAATTCAGCCACAATTCACATAAATCATGATTTCTCAT
Source organism: Conus betulinus (assembly GCA_016801955.1). NCBI lineage: Eukaryota > Metazoa > Mollusca > Gastropoda > Neogastropoda > Conidae > Conus > Conus betulinus. The sequence continues at coordinate 4,415 of JADBJO010009617.1, read as the reverse complement.
AAACGGTAGGATTATTGCTATGTATGAATTCATTGATGGGTTCGAATCCACTCCCACCCCACCACTTTGCTAGCAACTGCTTTCCTTTACCTGTTTGCTACATCTCTCTCTCTCTCTCTCTCTCTCTCTCTCTCTCTCTCTCTCTCTCTCTCTCTCTCTCTCTCTCTCTCTCTCTCTCTCTCTCTCTCTCTCTCTCTCCCCGTAATTGCATGTCTGTGGGGATGGTTGAATCGACTATAATTAGTAGTAGTACTGTCAGCATGAAGTGTGTGTGTGTGTGTGTGTGTGTGTGTGTGTGTGTGTGTGTGTGTGTGTGTGTGTGTGTGTGTGTGTGTGTGTGTGTGTGTGTGTGTGTGTGTGTGTGTGTGTGTGTGTGTGTGTGTGTGTGTGTGTGAGAGAGAGAGAGAGAGAGAGAGAGAGAGAGAGAGAGAGAGAGAGAGAGAGAGAGAGAGAGAGAGAGATCCTAGACTGAACTGGATGGAACTGACACAGAGCAAACGAATTCAAACACACAGCGATCCATGTGAATCATTACATCAATGGCAGTGATGAGGTCGGTGAAATCAGTCCAATTTTGACGTCAAACTGGTGAGTCTTCCACAGAATACTGAGGAACTCTGAGATATTATCCCGTGGTTTGAAACTTGCCAACAACGCCCCTTTTTTCTGGCACAAAGCGTTTTGCTTGCAGGTGAGATACGTCTGTCCTCCATCCCAAAATGTAGCACTTGCCTCCAACCTCGAATCCTTCCTGGTGAAACAAAGGTGTGATAGTCATTCTATATTTGTAGTTATTTTGTGTATCATTGTAGGCAGGAGACAGTGAAACTAACCCACACTGTGTTTGGGAGAAACCTGAAACAAGCAAGAAAGAGAACTTCACAATCCAAGGAACTGGTTGAAAACCAGAATTTTGTGTACATGAATGAGCAAATTATTTGGCTCTCATGTCACCTATGGATCAGTCTTTGACCGTTTAATTCTTTTTCAAACGAAATCCGATTCTGGCACACACACACACACACACACACACACACACACACACACACACACACACACACACACACACACACACACACACACACACAGCTGTGATATCCTTGTACGTCCTAATAAAAGACCTAGATTTATCTATCTGTTGAAAATTTTGATCATATTTCTATAAGCCATTGACCCTATCCCTACAGGACACTGACCCTATCCATTCTGGCCATGAAGCCTACCTCTATTGACCACTGACTTTATCTCTACTGACCACTGACCCTGTCTCTATTAATCATTGACCATGTCTCTATTGATCACTCATCCTGTCTCTATTGACCACTGCTCCTTTCTCTATTGACCACTGACCCTATCTCTATTAACCATCGACCATGTCTCTATTGATCACTCATCCTGTCTCTATTGACCACTGCTCCTTTCTCTACTGACCACTGACCCTATCTCTATTAACCATCGACCATGTCTCTACTAACCATTCACCTGTGTCTCTACTAACCACTATTCCTATCTCTACTGACCACTGACCCTGTCTCTATTGACCACTGACCCTGTGTCTATTGACCACTGACCCTGTGTCTATTGACCACTGACCCAGTCTCTATTGACCACAGACCCTGTCTATGTTGACCACTGACCCTATCTCTATTGACCATTGACCCTTCTCTACTGACCACTGACCCTATCTCTATTGACATTGACCCTGTCCCTATTGACCACAGACCGTCTTTATTGACCACAGACCCTGTCTCTATTGACCACTGACCCTTTCTCCACTGACCACAGACCCTGTCTCTATTGACCACTGACACATCTCTATTGACAATTGACCCTTCTCTATTGACCACTGACCTTGTTTCTGTTGACCACTGACCCTGTCTCTATTGACCATAGACCCTGTGTCTCTATTGACTACTGACTCTATCTCTATTAACCATTGACCCTTCTCTATTGACTATTGACCCTGTCTCTATTGACATTGATCCTATCTCTATTGACCACTGACCCTATCTGTTTCGACCATTCACCCTATCTCTACTGAATATTGACCCTATCTCTAATGACCACTGACCTGTCTCTATTGACCACTGACCCTGTCTCTATTGACCACAAACCCTGTCTCTATTGAATACAGACCCTGTCTACTGACCATTACCCTGTCTCTACTGACCACAGACCCTGTTTCTTTTGACCACTGACCCTGTCTCTAGTGAATACAGACCCTGTCTACTGACCACACAGACCCTATCTCTATTGACCACTGACCCTGACCCTGTTTACTGACCATTGACCCTGACTCTACTGACCACAGACCCTGTCTCTATTGACCACTGACCATGTCTACTGACCTCTGACCCTGTCTCTATTGACCACTGACCTGTCTACTGACCGTTGACCCTGTCTCTACTGACCTGTCTCTACTGACCACCATCCCTGTCTCTATTGACCACTGACCCTGTCTACTGACCATTGACCCTGTCTCTATTGACCACTGACCCTGTCTACTGACCATTGACCCTGTCTCTATTGACCACTGACCCTGTCTACTGACCATTGACCCTGTCTCTATTGACCACTGACCCTGTCTACTGACCACTGATCCTGTCTCTATTGACCACCATCGCTGTCTCTATTGACCACTGACCCTGTCTACTGACCTCTGACCCTGTCTCTATTGACCACTGACCCTGTCTACTGACCATTGACCCTGTCTCTACTGACCACTGACCCTATCTCTACTGAATATTGACCCTGCCTCTATTGCCCACTGACCCTGTCTCTATTGACCACTGACCCTGTCTCCACTGACCACTGACCCTGTCTTTATTGACCACTGACCCTGTCTCTATTGACCACTGACCCTATCTATTTGCCACCAACCTTATCTCTGTTGGCACTGACCCTGTCTCTATTGACTATTGACCCTGTATTTATTTACCACTGACGCTGTCTCTACGTACCACTGACAATATCTACCGCCACTGACAATCTCTTTTGGCCACTGACACCCTATCCATTGGCCACGGACCATATCTCTATTGGCCACTGACCCTATCTGTATTGGCTATTGATCGTAATTCTCTTTGCCATTGACCCTACCTCTATTCAACACTGATCATTGAGCCTAATTCTGTTGGCCACTGACCCAAATTCCATTGGCCAGTGACCCTATCTGTATTGGCTACTGACCCTAATTCTCTTTGCCATTGACCCTACCTCTATTGATCACTGACTCTATTGGCCATTGATCCTAATTCCACTGGCCAGTGACCCTTTCTCCATTGGCCACAGACCTTATCTGTACTGTCTCTGACCCTATTTCTATTCACCACTGACCTTATCTCTACTGGTCTCTGACCCTATCTCTATTGGCCATTGACCCTATCTCTATTGGCCACTGAGCCTATCTCTACTGGCCACTGACCTTACTCCATTGGCCACTGACCCCATCTGTACTCTTGGCCACTGACCTTATCTCTCTTGGCCACTGTATTTGGAACTGACCCTATCTCTATTGGCAACTGAACTGACCCTATCTCTATTGGAACTGACCCTATCTCTATTGGCCACTGACACTCATTTTGGTGACACCATTATTGGTCACTGACCTATCTCTGTTGACCGCTGAATCTATCCAGACTTCTCTACAGCCGTCCACTAAGTCCTATTTTCCATTGCTTCTTGCTTGATTTCTGGTCATGTCCACTTTGTCTGTTGACAATTAGATCACAGGAAATGAATACTTAATAAACATATAACACAAAAGAGTAAAACTGACTTTGGTGCGGAAATACGGGTACTTTGGGAACTGGAAAACAATGGCTTTACCCTACTGTGCTCCCTGAAAGCGCACCGTACTGACAGCATTCCCTGGAGCTTACACCACAGGCAGGGGGGGGGGGGGGGGGGGGGGGAGGGGAGGGTGATATGTCGCGTTGGCCTACTTTCAATGAATGCAAAGTTTTTGATATGTTAGCGCCCAGAAAACTCGTGTACCTCTGGGTTTAAATGCGCCCTTCCTGCAGATTTAACATATGAAGACACTTTATCGTTCTCGTTCATCAAAATGTGGCTATGCCACCTGGATCTGAAATTGGGTGGATGATTCTGTTTACAGAGTTTACACCAGTGTTTCATCATCGCTCCAGCATGAAAAGGAAAACGATGTCGGATCAGCAATCTATGGTTTTTATCAACAACAAAAGAAACCACAGTGTGGTCATATATGAATAAATTGTTCTCAATGTTTGTGATATGCTTTTAACTTTTATATGTGCAGAAAAGCATTTCCATGAATGAGACCAAGCCCCAACATAATGTGACCACGCATTTTCCCCTATCCCAGTATATTTACATGGCCGGGCAGGAAGGTCTATGCATTCTTAATGTCCCCGTCCGGGTTCCCCGGTACACTT
>JADBJO010009616.1:75000-77500 GCA_016801955.1 Conus betulinus | reverse complement strand
ATATATATATATATATATATATGCTGAACAATTAAGTAGTGGGAGAAAAACAAGTGCAGGTCAACAACTCTTCCATCATTATAGCAATGATCTGGCAAAGATTTGAAATTGAGAGGGGGGGAAAAAAAAGGGAGATGAAGTAAATGGGAAAATGTATATCATAAATATGAAAACCCTTCACTAGCTGCATGAGGAAACCATCGCAATCCCTCTCGAAGACAGATCTATATGTATCGCCTGCTCCGAGGCATATATATATATATATATATATATATATATATATATATATATATTGAAACAATAAATTCCAAGGATAAGTACCGAGCACCATTCCAGCAACTTACAGAGCAGCTAGGTGTTGCAATGCCTGCAAGAAATATTGAATTATAAACAAAGCTTGCTCTTATGTCTCAGATTATAGAAATAGGGGGGTGATAAGCCTTCATATCTGCAGTGGTAGATGATTCTGCCTGACTGACAGTATGTGCTTGAGTGGGTGAATGGGGAATAAATAAATGCTTCTCAAAATGAACCTTCAGCAAGCTATAGTCTCCAAAGCGGGAGACCATCTCCAATGTGGAGAAAGCTCACTAACATATAACTCCTGGTCAGATACCGGTATTTCGAAACCTGATTGTTTCTCCTCAGTGACCGCGGAAAGTGGTAATTTGACTCCTCTGCCTGAATGCTATACCAGAAAAAGGCTGGTGTGCAAGAAAATGTAGCTTGTTTTGCTCTTTCATAATTTTCGTTTGCTTCTTAGGTGGCACCTTTAGTTGGTTTTTTGAAAAAAAACTCAACAAACATACTATGGTATTGCACACCAGCCTTTTTCTGGTATAGCATTCTTCTTAAAACCGAAAAGGCAGAGGAGTCAAATTACCACTTTCCGCGGTCACTGAGGAGAAACAATCAGGTTTCGAAATACCGGTATCTGACCAGGAGTTATATGTTAGTGAGCTTTCTCCCCATTGGAGATGGTCTCCCGCTTTGGAGACTATAAGCTTGCTGAAGGTTCATTTTGAGAAGCATTTATTTATTCCCCATTCACCCACTCAAGCACATACTGTCAGTCAGGCAGAATCATCTACCACAATATATATATATATATATATATAGGATACCTGTTCGTCTCCCTATAGATGACGTCATTTGGTGTTCTCATTTCAATCCCTAAAAACCCTTTTAAGTGTGAACATGTGTAATTTTTCAGGATAAAGAGCTACATTTTTAAGACCCCATATCTCGGCACCATATTGATCAATCGGTTGAATTTGAGCATCAAATAACTTCAGATAAAGATCAAGAGAATTATTCTTCAATTTGTACAACTTTTGCAAAACATGTAATAAAACCCTCTTGGCTCCACTTACAAGATCCTGGCGTGCTGCAGTAAAACTCAGCCTAGTAGAAAAATGGATTCCCTAGTACTTGTATATATTCACCACAGTATTAGGATCCCATTATAAGTCCACTTTTCTCTGGCAGCCAAATATCCACCTTTTGTAAACACCACTATATTGCTTTTGGTCATGTTTACATTCAAATGAAGTTCTGAGGCTGCACGTTGTAGACTATTTTACTGCGTCTGTAATCCAACAACGGTTTAAGACACAAGAACATTATCTGCCAATAGCAAAATGAATGATTCAGAAAAATCATATGTGAACCCTGCACCATGTCTCCCACACCTGATACTTCTAATGCCAGTTCATTGATGAATAGTGAAAACAATACAGGACTGGTAACGCCACCTTGTTTTACTCCCTGTGTACAGTTGGTGTAATCTGTTAATTTATCTCCAGATCGAATTCTACTTTTGACGTTTAGGTACATGCTATTAATACACCAAAAACGCTTACCTTTTATTCCATTTTCTTAAGATTAGGCCACAGTAAATTTCTTTCTATAGAGTCAAAAGCTTTCTCAAAATCAATTAAATCTACATCAAGTTTACGATTCATACAAAATTGTTTTTGTATAAAGGATACCAGTATGAACATATGATCGATAGTTGAATAACCTTGTTTTTAATCCTGCTTGATGTTCACCTGTAAGGTTTTGCTCTTCTTTCCATTCCTGTAGACGGTTATTTATTATATATTGCTATAAATCTTGCTGCTTGTATCACATAAACATATGCCTTTGTTGTTGTTTGGATCATTTGCCTTTCCTTTTTTAAATAAAGGGACTTCAATGGTTTTTGTCCAGTTTTCCGGAAACATACCCTTGTCAAATAATGTATTACTTAGCTTGACAAAAAACATTCAGCAACTGGTTCTCCCACATTTTTTAACATATCCCCAATAACACTCGTCGGGTCCGGCAGCTGTTCCATTCTTCAATTTTCTTATGGCGAACACTCCTTTCATAGATATAGGGCGATTCACGTAAGCATTTTCCTCGTCGATTCTATTGATACCCGCATAATTTTCTTCTGTTACTGTATCTCTTTCAAGCAGACTTTTAAAGGGTTCAGACCAGTCATCTATTCTTACAT
>JADBJO010009616.1:60000-70000 GCA_016801955.1 Conus betulinus | reverse complement strand
CAGCTCTATGGACGTTTAGTTTTTGAAAGGTTGATTGTTTTATTGATAGCAGCTCTATGAACATTTTGTTTTTGAAAGGTTGATTGGTGTATTGACAGCAGCTCTATGAATGTTTTCGTTTTTGAAAGGTTGATTGGTGTATTGACAGCAGCTCTATGAATGTTTCGTTTTTGAAAGGTTGATTGGTGTATTGATAGCAGGTCTATGAACATTTTGTTTTTGAAAGACTGACTGCTGTGTTGACAGCAGCTCTACGCTCCACACGTTGTGTTTTTGGATGGGTTGATTGCTGTGATGACAGCAGCATCAGTTTCGTAGGTGTGGCCGATTTCTTTGCATAGTTTCCGATTTAGCAGGTAGGTAAAACAAGTCTTACTGATTGAGCCTACTCTTTCTCGACTGACTTTTTTCTCAACGAATTCAAATTGCTGGCTGTAAAACAGTTATGCTGCTGTCGATTCTTCCAAGATGCATACAGCTTCAACAAACATTGGCCCTTTATCCTTCGTGTCAACAGTTACTGCATATGCTCCTTCGCACAGACCGTCTCACTATTACGCTTTCATTCGTAAAAGAAAAAAAAAAAAAAAAAAAAAAAAAAACCTTCACCGCAACATAAAAATATGCAGAACACATTTTCAAAAGCAAGCATTCTATGCAACTTGCACTTACGTTGAAGATAAATTTTATAAACGAAAACAGCTCAGGAAAACATAGAATAGAACATAACACATTTTACTGAGAAAATACTGACATATTTTGATTAAGGAGGCAGTTTTACACAGCATACATTAGAAAGAGCACAATTTACCGAAGAAAATATTCTGCACGACATAGAATGGTGTAGTAAACATTTTGTCGCAATATAAAGTAATTCAGAACACATAATCATATTGTCAACAATTCTACACCAAACTGAACGACACTTGATATATTCCGTTAAAAAGAAATACCTGTGCACAGCATGTGGCATGCACCCGGGTTAAAAAAGTCATTTATTGTGCACTTTGAACCGGCAGACCTGCTCTGCAGACATTTGGTCTATTGTTAGAATTTTAACTGGAGTGGTTCAAACCTCACCCTTACAGGGTGCGAGCTCCTCCCCTCAGTAATTAGTTTTTTGATAGTGACCAATACCCTTGGGGGAAAAAAAAGGCTGTCTGTCACTTTACGGGAAGCAGCAGGCGAGCTAAGAGAGAGAGAGAGAGAGAGAGAGAGAGAGAGAGAGAGAGAGACAGACAGACAGACAGACAGACAGAGAGACAGAGAGAAAGAGAAGGGCAGGGGCGGGCGGGGGCGGGGGGGGGGGGGGGGGGGGCGGAGGGGGAGAGATAGGAGATTAGAGAGAGATTAGAGAAGAAAGAAGAGGACGAAGAAGTATGAGAGAGAGCTGAACTCTAAGGTACTTTTTTTGTAGGCTCATATGTCATTGATCCTAGGGTGAGTATGGGTTGTGTGAACATACTTGATCATTTTTACTGCAAACTTTATACCTCGATCTCGAATTTCGATCGTTTATTCTCGTTTTGATCGTGATCGGAATCATTTCCAAAATTCTATCATGTTCACACATCCGATAGGTAAGATATGGATCCTGTGATCGATCGAGAAGTAAGTTATTAATTTAGATTACTTATTCAGCGCTTTGTCTTTGGAACTGCTGCTTGGTATCTGAAAGGAAAGAGGATTTTTTTTTCCCCGTTGGGAGATTCAAAGAGAAATGGGGTTTGTGATCCCAGAATGTTTTTTTATTTTATTTAAAGCAAATCGGTCGTCAGTATGACCTGAAAGAGAAGTTTGTGAAAATGGGCGAATGAATTAAGGTAGTGTTACATATATATATATATATATATATATTTTTTTTTTTTTTTTCCCCTCTCAATTTCAAATCTTTGGCAAATCATTACTATAATGATGGAAGAATTGTTAACCTGCACTTGTTTCCCCCACTACTTATTGTTTCAGCATTATACTGTTTGGTCAATCAGTGGGTGATTGCATCTCTTACGAGATCCAAGGAAAGATTGTTCTGCACAATTCTTAGCCGCTGACAATGCTTGGGTTATTGAACGGCAGAGCTGACCACTCAGACTGTTCCGTATCTTTTGATCTCCCTTGCATCCTTAAATGGATCCTCAAGCATAGGCTCAAAGATTGTCCCTTACATTTTATACTGTTTGCGTAATGTTTTTAGTTTTCAACAACTTTTTTCTCTCCCAACTTTCGTTTTGTTTAATTCCACTACCTTTCGCTGGCTGCTTTGGGGGTGCTGTTGCATTCTTTTTCGAACCCTTGGCGGTCGGAACACCACAGAATTATGGACTGTGGTGTCTCTCTATCTGACGCCAAGAGCACAGACACAATCAGCCGTGTCTCCCTGATGAGTCCGATCCAGCGGACGAAAGGCCTCGGAGCAGGCGACACATATAGATCTGTCTTCGGGAGGGATTGCGATAGTTTCCTCATGCAGCTAGATCTGTCTTCGGAGGGATTTGCGATAGTTTCCTCATGCAGCTAGTGAAGGGGTTTTTCATATTATGATCATGCAGCTAGTGAAGGGGTTTTCATATTTATGATATACATTTTCCCATTTAATTCATCTTCAATTTCATTTTTTTCTCTCAATTTCAAATCTTGCCCAAATCATTACTATAATGATGGAAGAATTGTTAACCTGCACTTGTTTTCCCCCACTACTTCAGCATTATATATATATATATATATATATATATATATATATATATATATATTCTGAGATTAGTATTAATAATTAATATGAAATGGACTACTTGTTGAATAACATATTGGAAAGGGGGGGGGGGCGGGGGGGGGGGGGGGGGGGTTAAAACCCCTTCATGTCAAAAGAAGTGAAGCATAAAAAGAAAGAAGAAAATAAAATACCGGAGAAGTAACTTAAATTGCATTATGGTTTGTTATAATGAAAGAAATGAGTCAGTTGTGATGTTGCGCGCGTGGGGCACATGAGATTCTCTGTGTGCATGTAAGTGTGTATATGGCGACCGTCATGTGGAAATGTGGAATAATGCAGAGTACATTTTATTGAGGAAACCAGCTCTATGTGATATATAGGTTCACTGAACCCATTTCTGAAAGAAACAAGTCTACAAAATAACGCATTGTAGACAGCCAGGTTGGTATAAACTTTGATGCCGTGTTCATCTCACAATTGGTCAAATGGTCTGATTCTTTTTGAAATCCTATGTTGGAGTTATTTCACGTTCAGTCGTCTAGATTCATTTGAAGGATGGTAGATAGTACGATCAACGACAAGTCGTACGGGCTACGGCTACAACACATGCAGAAAATGAGATGCAGCACATGTGACATTGTTTTGTTTTGATTTTATCAGCAATAACCATGAACACGCCCACACATGACCAAGGGACCCGTCCCTCTCCAGCCCTATATCCCTTCTTCATTCCTCCATCCACACACTGACGTATGCAAGTTGATTGCGCGCGCGCGCAAAACACATACCCCCCCCACCCACACACCACCACCCCCACCCACCCACACACACACACACACACACACACACACACACACACACATACCCCCCCCCCCCCCCCCCCCCCCTACACACACACGCATGTGTATGCTCATGCACACACACGCACATAGACTCACACACACACACACACACACACACACACACACACACACACACACACACACACACACACACTTTCGTTTGCTTGTGGTCTTTAATTCCTTTGTATTGTATTTCAGTGTTAAAGTTAACAAATCAAAACATACGAAAATATATATGAGAGAGAGAGAGAGAGAGAGAGAGAGAGAGAGAGAGAGAGGGATGATGGGGGGCAGGGGGCGATTCTATGTTTTAGGACAGCTGTTATATTGTTGACGTGGAAGGCCCATACTCATCTCCCATCCCCCACCTCACCTACATCTCTCTCTCTCTCTCTCTCTCTCTCTCTCTCTCTCTCTCTCTCTCTCTCTCTCTCTCTTCCTTCTTCTTCTTCTTTTTTTTTTTCTGTCTGCCCACCTCTCCCCCCGTGAGGAGGGTGAAGGTAAGTGACAGACGGTATAAATATTGGTGGAAAGCCGTCTCTGAAGCCATCTACACTCCGCCTGCTGACCCATCATCTACACTCTCTGTCTACCTGATTGCTGCCTTCAGTCGACCCGCCCTCATCGCAACGCAGACTTGGTAAGGTGAGGCTGACTCTTTCTACTACTGTACAATATAAGTGTATTGGATTGGACTAGATTGGACTGCACTATGATGTGTAGTCAAAACTGAAAGGAGAAACATATGGTTGTGGTATGATCTTTTGCTAACGGCATGCCTTTCAGTTTATTTTGGCACTGCTTTTCCTTCATTACCTCGGTGGGGTGCTGTTGTCTTCCCTGCCACCTCACTCACTACCCCCTTCAACACACATACACGCTCTATATTCTCCTTTCTTCCCTTAATTATTGTATGTGGCTTTAAAAATTATGTATACCATTGCAGGGTCTAGAGTGTTTTTTATTCACATTTTTACAAGGGCCAACTCCTGTGTTTTTCTTTTTCTGTTTTTGCTTTTCTCTTCAGGGCAAAACAGAAAACAGAAATACTATTATTGGGAGATTTCAATATAGGTCTATTTCAGTCTTGTTCCCAATGGTCCAACATTGCTAATTCATATAATTTTCATCAGTGCATTTCTTTACCGACTAGAGTTACTTCAAAATCCTTACAGACCACATATATTCGTCGAACATTGCTGCACTTGCAGAAATATGTGTACCGCCTACTGGTGCAAGTGACCACAATGCTGTTTGCGTAACTTGGAACAAAAAGGGTTTTAAAGTTCCCAAAGCAAGTCATTTGGTAATCACATTTCGTTCATTCAAAAACTTAAGCTTACACGCTTTTCAATCTGATCTCATTTCCTCGCCTTTTGCAAACATCTATAGCTACACCGATCCAGATGATGCCCTTGCCTTTTGGACGAGAACCTTTCTGAATATTGTCGACAAACACATCCCATCGATCTAGAGGCGAGTCAAATCAGATATCCTGCCTGTCTGGCTCACTCAGGATATTCTGAATGCCATGGACGAGAGGGACAATTTAAAAAGTGCAGGCTCTGACAGAGAGTATAAGAGAAAACGCAACATTGTGAAGTACATGATTAGAAAATCTGAATGCGATTCTTTCGGAAAGTTGGTCCAAAACAAAAACAACAGAGCCTCTATTTGGAAAGCTACCAATAAACTTACCAGACCGTGTTCATTGAGACAGGAATCTTCCATTCCAGTAGAAACACTAAATGATCATTTTGCTAATATTGGTAACATGCTAAACATAGGGAAAGATAAAACTAGCATTTTTGATACTGCGAATTTACAGAAATTTTGTGATGCAAAAAAATACACACGCAAAGTTTCCTATCCCCCTAATATCTGTTAATGAAGTGCTTTTATATCTATCAACTTTGAAAAATAAAAGTTCATACAGCTTTCATGGAATCAGTCCCAAGATATTAAAACTATCTGTACCATATATTGTAGTTTCTCTTACATACCTCTTTAATCTATGTTTTCTCTAAACAATACTTTCCAGAAGCATTTAAACATGCAAAAATTATCCCTCTGCACAGAAAAGGGAATTTAGATGATCCAAATAACTACAGACCAATTTAGCTGCTATCGTCCGTCTCAAAGCCACTAGAAAGTCATATCCATCACTATCATCTTTTATTGAGAACCATAAACTGTTGTATATCAATCAGTCAGGATATATGAAACTACATTCATGTGAAACGGCTTCGTGTCGTATCACAAATTTGTGGCTAAAAGATATCAACAACAGGAAAGCAGTTGGTGTAGTGTCTATTGATTTAACAAAGGCTTTTGATTTAATTGATCACAATATATTGCTGAAAAAAAGCTTAATGTTTACGACGTCGACAACAATACGGAATCATTTTTCAGATCTTATTTGTCAAACCGTACGCAATCCGTTTTTTCACGAGGTGTGTCATTTCTTCTAAAAGACAGTTGCCAAGAGGCGTGCCACAGGGATCAATCTTAGGTCCCCTGTTGTTCTCCCTCTACATAAATGATCTCCCTTTATTAGTTCAAAATGCGGTGTGTGATTTGTTCGTTGACGATATATCTTTACAATACTCTAGTCATAACATCAATGAAATTATTATCATTTAAATGCAAGCATAAAATCAGTAGAAGACTGGTGTGATTCAAATGATATGCTTGTTCATCCTCATAAAACCGAGTCAATGTTAATATGTGCACGTCAAAAAAAGACAAGTCATAAAAGAAGCAAACTTAAAGATAATGTACAAAGATAAAACAATAAAACAAGTTACAAAGCACAAATTATTAGGCATCGTCATTGATGAAAATCGTTCCTGGCACGACCAGATCCATAACCTAATCAAACAAGTCTCGTGCTGTGTGTTCCAGTTGTCACAGATAAAACACTTTCTCAACGAACATTCATGAAAAATGTATTATTTTGCTTTTGTTCAGGCTCGATTAGACTACTTCTCAATTATCTGGAGTAAATGTGCGCCATCTACTTTAAAAGCACTTCGTTCATGGCAAAAACGAGCCATTAAGATGATCAGCTGTCAGAAACAATCCGATCCTTCTATGCGTGATGTATTTAGGTACAATAGAATACTGCCTCTTCACTCATGTATAACATTCAACACTCTGATCCTTATGCACAAAATTGTTCATGACGCATGCCCAGATTATTTAAAATCAATAGTACATTTACATCACCATCATGATTCGCCCAGATTCATTATTCCTAAAGCTAATTTAGATTTATTCTAAACAAGTTTCTCCTTCTGTGGCTGTAAAGAATGGAACACACTTCCCGCAAAATACAGAAATATTTCCCAATTATCAGTTTTCAAAAATGAAGTAAAGTTATTTCATGACTGACCCATCTGTAGACATTAGCCTGTCTGTACATACTTACCAGAAAAAAAAGTGTGTACTGCTGATGCAGTTGATTAAGATGTGTGTGTGTGTGTGTGTGTGTGTGTGGTGTGTGTGTGTGTGTGTGTGTGTGTGGAGAGAGAGAGAGAGAGAGAGAGAGAGAGAGAGAGAGAGAGAGATTTTATGCATGAAATCGGTATACTGGTATTATTTTTGTAAATTCGATGTTGCCTTTTTTTTTTTTCTATTGTAGTTGTTGTTGGGCAGAATTGTAAAAAGGCCTTCAATGAGCCTAATTCTCAACCTATTAAAGATTCATTCATTCATTCATTCATTCATTTATTCATTCATTCATTCTTCTTCTTCTTCTCTTCTTCTTCTTCTTCTCCTTGTTCTTCTTCTCTTCTTTTTCTTCTTCTTCTTCTTCTTCTTCTTGATTCTTGATGATTCGTTTGATTTTGTGTTGTTTTAGTTTCTTTTAATACTTTTGGACGTTCATTTCTTTGACATGAAAATATATCAAAACTCTCTCTCTCACTCACTCACACACACACACACACACACGCGCGCGCGCGCGCGCGCGCACGCGCGCGTATGAATCGTTAAAAAGGGCAAATAACAGGAATGACAAAAAGCAAAAATTAAAAGTGACAAGCCTCCCTGGAGGACCATGTAGACCTGAACTGTTTTTGTATTGAATGTGTAGCATAAATGAGAGCAATAACTTTAGTGTTATCATTGAACGCCAGTTCTTAGTGGTTCTGTCTAGATGCAGTCTGATGCAGGTGTTTTCATCGCTGTCATATGCAGAGTTCATGCAGATACACTTTATTTGTAACTGAGAACGCAGGGTGAAAGGTCTGGTCATTTGACAACAAGATTTCGTACAACAGAGGTTTTCTGACAGCCGAGCTCAATCATTTCCTGGAAACGGAACGGGGTTTCTCATGGGTGAGGTTTTAATGCACGAGCAGAAATAGAAAGAATATAACAGCCCCGCTCGTGGGAGCACACGAACGTTAGATATAATGTGTTGCAGCTGAATTAGCAGTTGCTTTTCTCGTACTATTTTTTTTTTTGTTTTGTTTTTTCACATTAACAATCGTCGCTGTTGCCCCGTTCTGTTTTTTTTTTTTTTTTTTCTAAAGATCTTAATGACAAGAAAAATATTTAGGTGTGGAAATGGGTGGTGAATTGGAGCTGGTATTAATGAAGGGTTACGAAAGGAAAAGTTCATTTAAACACTGTAAGAAAGGTTGTCTGTTCTTAATTGTGTCATTTATTTGTCCCTAGCTTTTCTAAGCAGTTACTATGTGAGTGAGAAAAGGCGAAGAGGTTACCAGAGATTCAGGACACCCCCTGCCAATTCTTCTCCATTCCCCAAGCCTTCCAGGCCCCACCTGCCTACCCGTTTTTTCCTTTGAAAATCACATGCCAGCCTTCTCTCCATATCTGTTTTCAACGTTTTGTTTCCTCAGCAGATGTGTAGACTTCTGAGATTCGGACTGTATTTTCTCACTGAACAAATTGATCATCCTGTTTCCTTACCTGATTTAGTACAATCCACATAATGAATAGGATATTATTAAAGGTTAAATAAAACGCGTCGGCATATTTCGTTAAACCGTGCCTTCTTGTGTCGATAATACAAACTAAAAAACACAAAGATCACCCATTTTAAATCAGACTTAAAATGTATTTTGGTGACCACAAGCGTGCAAGCACTCTACTGACCACACTTACATTTCAAACATTCACATAAAGAACACGTCTGCATTTTGTCTGGCCTGCCATAGCGGCATTCCAATCCATCTTCTCCTCCTCCTCCACCCACTTCTGACCTGAAATGATTGAATTCCAGCAGCATAGTACATGCATTCACACCTCCCTTTCTACTTGTGTTCTGCAGACTCATGTTAATGTTTTGTGGCTTTAGTGGCGGTGATTTGTTGACAATATTTTCGTTTGAGTTACTAGTTTGAACATTTGGTTGACATGGTAGGTAGCGGGTGTGTGGTGAATTCTACTGTATAGCTATATTTCTGGTTTGGTTGATATGGTATGTAGCGGCCGTGTGATGAATTCTACTGTATAGCTACATTTCTTGTTTGGTTGACATGGTATGTAGCGGCCATGTGATGAATTCTACTGTATAGCTATATTTCTTTGTTTGGTTGACATGGTATGTAGCGGCCATGTGATGAATTCTACTGTATAGCTATATTTCTTGTTTGGTTGACATGGTATGTAGCGGCCGTGTGATGAATTCTTCTGTATAGCTATATTTCTTGTTTGGTTGACATGGTATGTAGTGGCCGTGTGATGAATTCTACTGTACAGCTATATTTCTTGTTTGGTTGACATGGTATGTAACGGCCGTGTGATGAATTCTACTGTATAGCTATATTTTTTGTTTGGTTGACATGGTATGTAGCGGCCGTGTGATGAATTCTACTGTATAGCTAGCTATTTTTCTTGTTTGGTTGACATGGTATGTAGCGGCCGTGTAATGAATTCTACTGTATAGCTATATTTCTTGTTTGGTTGACATGGTATGTAGCGGGTGCGTGATGAATTCTACTGCATAGCTATATTTCTTGTTTGGTTGACATGGTATGTAGCGGCTGTGTGATGAATTCTCCTACATAGCTATATTTCTTGTTTGTGACCAAACAGTTTTTATCTGCTGTTTGCGTCGTCAGATTTTTCATAGCAGAGACGATGGGTGCACACTTGCATTGAACTATCACATCGTTTGAATTTCATGTGCAGTTTTGTGGTGAAGAGGTAGAATAACAGGTAAAAAAAGAAACAGTCTGAAAGTTAAAATGTACATGGTTATGCCATTGATGCGTGTGTGTCATGACATTAAACCATGCATACATACATCTTGAAAACAAAGATTCTTTTGTTCATTGATTTCTCGTCACCTTTTAATAACACTCAACAACACATCCTGTCATAAAGTACTCAGATGATTCTGCCTCAGAGGACCTGTCAAATTCAGATACCATTAATTTTTAAGCGGTGGAACGTTTTCGCACATGGTGTAAAGAGA
>JADBJO010009616.1:30000-52500 GCA_016801955.1 Conus betulinus | reverse complement strand
TAGGGCAGTCATGTTATTTTATTCATAATACCGTATGTCATGAAATATGGATCAACAGATGCAATGCAAATGAGATTTATGACAAGTTTGTGTAACACATGACAGCTCCTATCCACGAGTATGGATCTGATACAGCTTTTCCACAATGTGTTAAAAACTGAACTGTGTATTTATAAGTCGACAGTGCATGTTACTGCCGAATCTGTTTCACCTAAGTTTACCTTTGATTGAAAAAAAAAAACCGTTTCATAATATTGTACCAGTCGGTTAAGGCACATATTTTTTTTTCTAGTCAGCCAATGAGCATTCAATGTGTAGGTTTGTTCCAGAAAGAGATCATGATAAACGTTTTATTCACTATTTACACTTCATATGATCCTCAATGCCTGTGTGATTGAATGGCGTTTTCAGTTTTACTACTCTAATCTTCTGTTTCTTCGCTAAGATTTAATAGACCATATGCATCTCTATAATATACCTAGGTAACCTTAAGTCTAATTGAATTAGTACTCGTCTTCGACAACAAAGTTTTTAACTACACACACACACACACACACACACACACACACACACACACACACACATATATATATATATATATATATATATATATACTCAAAGGAAATCATGACACTTAAACGGGCTGCACTCCAACATTTTATTTTTCATAGAATTTCGCCCTGCTTTGGGGCTTCTTCAGACAAACGCTATTACAAACTAAAAGGTAAAAACAATATCCAGGCCTTGTCCATTGAAAACAATTCACTCGGGTAAAACAATTCACAAAGGTAAAAACTGGAGCATACAAAAAGCATGTAAAACACACACACACACACACACACACACACACACACACACACACACACACACATATATATATATATATATATATATATATGTGTGTGTGTGTGTGTGTGTGTGTGTGTGTATGTGTGTGTGTGTGTGTGTGTGTGTGTGGAGAGAGAGAGAGAGACAGAGAGAGAGAGAGAGAGAGAGAGAGAGAGAGAGTTCTTGTAGCAAAGGAATTGACTGCTATTTGAATTTTATCATTGCAGAAAATTGGCTAATTTTCAACTTTCTGCGTAGTGACTCTCACATCTGACTAGAGCACATCTTTTCTATATGTTGTTATCTACAGGGTTTCTGTAACCATACTTATTTATTGAATTTATATCTGGGCATATAGTGCATAATAATTTTCTTCCACTTTGATTGTCCTGAGCATTCTTTCCTCAACTATGGAATTTTTTTTAAGTTTGTGTGTATTTAACTCTATTTGTCATGTATTCTCATACATTTTAGTGCCATCAGCTTCCCTGATTTATATACCAATATCTCTTTAAAGAAAAAAAGATGGAACTTCGTCACCATGAAGGTTTCCCTGTTGTATTTACAACTCTTGAGATACACTTCCAATCACAGAGACACAGGATCCAATAATTTTTATAGAAGGCTCAGAAACACCCACATATATATATATCCCCCGAAAGCCAAAACTTCTCAGTTCATTACTCATATGCTCTAAACTACTCTTAAAAGCCTATTCAAATTTAAGAAAACCTAACAGATCAGAAAGGGAATTTGTGTATTGCACTTTCTAATGTCCTTTCTACATTTACATGTTCCTTCTTTTTATTGATACTACATGCTATTGTTTTGGCTCTCACTTCCATGACCAACACATCTAAAAACAGTTGCTTGATTTCAGTAAACTGAACTTATCATTAGGAATCTGATCTTAATCTTTTCTAGGGCATCCAGCACTGCATGCCATTTTTGTTTTTAATCTTTCAGTACTATTTACTAAGAAGTCAACACATCTAGGATCTCGTAGAAGTGATGGGATTAGTTTTCTAAACTGTTTTTCTTCCTTGTCCTGTGTTTAATGCTAAGTTTAGCTTCATCAATGGAAGATCACTTCTGTACTCCAACAGAATGTCTATATCTTTAAAACTCGCTCCAATGATACTGGATATTAAGGAGGGAAAAGGCTGATGAAGTGGTGTTGGCCTTCTCCAACAGTATCTAGGAACGTCTGGGTTGGATTCTCTCCAGATACTAGCATGTTCTAAATCGGACATTCTATTCAGAGCAGTTTCTCTTGGTTTTACATTGTTGAAAGTTTATTGATTGTAATAAGTCATATTCGTGTTCAGTAGCAAATTCTAGTCTCCACTAATTGCAATGTTCAGAATATGAGTCTCTAATTTTTTGTTTTGAATATTTGATTAAATAGGGTCGTCATTGTTTGATCCATAGATGCCTACTCGTAAAATGTCTACATACTATATTTTCAGAGTAAGCATTATGACGATACGCTGAATGTATATAATCCTTTTATATGTTTTCAAACCAAAGCTACGATCAAACCAAATAGCCACTCTTCTTGGTTTGGAGTTCTCCCATGTAAATCTACATTTATAAACCCTTTTTGCCGTGATCTGTAGTCTTCTTCTTTTTCTGATAAAATGTGGATGAAGTAGAAAGGAAACTTTATGTTCTTCTTTTCTAAGAAATTGAAAAATATGTCTTCTCTTCAGAAAATCTCCCATTCCTTGGTGGTAGATCTCCTATTTAAGACCATCCACTGATAACATAGGAAAAGGCAATTCTGGGCTGTAATATACTTTACAAAATTAGCCTTTCCACATATGCAATATTTTTCAATTAAGGAAACGGGTCATAGACATACAATTGTAGCAATAAAAAAGCATACAAGAATGTTGAACGAGAAAATTAAGTGAGCGTATATATATATATATATATATATATATATATATATATATATATATATATATATATATATATATATATATATGCCTTCAGTCAATTTGTCGTTAAGATTGTGTGTCAAAATACTTCTGCAGAGGTAAAAAAAATATTGACTTTTGTTTTACATCATTAGTAGAACTGAATTAAATTCCAGTGAAACCTTTTGGTATATTGTTTATCAATTTTCTAAAGTTTTGACATCAAGAAGGAATAACTTGATATCAGAGGTAATGACTGATCTTGATCATATCATCTTATGAAAACAAAGATCTGCATTGCTCACGGCCACAAAGCAAGCACATGAAAAAGAGTGTAAATCGACCTCTGATTTTAATCTTCTACATCAGAATAGGTGAAGCGTTTTTTTTTACTATATCAGCAGGTTTGTACGACTGCCTCTATTGTGATGTGTTGAAATAAACAAATGTTCCAGAGTTGTGAAACCGTTTTTGTAATTCAGAACAAAAAAGTAATGTTTTCAGTGTTTCTCTATGTACATTTAAACAAGTCAAATACAAACTTTGTATTCATTCCTACGACTGAATCCAGCTTGAACTTGTATGTCTCCACTCATTTGTCTGCTTGAATGCTTTTTATATTCTCTTTCACTGATCACATTGTTTTAATGTCTCAATTTTTAAAGTAGATTTTTGTTTGTTCCTTTTCTGTTGTTTAAACTTTAAAGGGACACATGGGTCCATATCGTAAGGTACAAAAGCTAGTAAAGATCAAGGGGTATAAACGAAAGAATGAATTGAAAAGGACAAACGGGATGCGTATTTTTCATTTGTGGTTAAATTTTATTTCACTGTTTCTGTGAAACAACTACCTAAAACTTTTCTATCTGGATGATTGCTTAAAACTGCATTAACGCAATGCACGACCAGCTAAGGAGTCAGTGTGTGAGAACAGTAGTCTGTGTTGTCACCATAAGGCCAGCTGAATTAATGTTGCGAGAGAACGAGTCTCTATGGTCATCATATGGCAGATAATGGGTTAGAGTGGCGAAAATAAAAGTAGTCTATGTGACAAATACTCGGCCTGTTGCTGTGAGGGTGTGTTGAGAAAAGTAGTCTCAGTGGTCATCAAACAACATCTGATGAGAGATTACTGTCCGTGAGGCAGTGTGTGGGAACACGAGACGGGCTGCTGACGTTTGATGTGTTTTACTGTCTCTCTGTGCGCATGTTTGTATACTCACATGTCTAAATCATATACGAAAACCAACACTTGCGAATCATCTTACAGATCAACCTGCAGATCGTAATGCAGTGCGAAGAGACGATAACCCAGGTGGAGCGAGTGGAAAGTTCATGAATGTTCTGTAAGGGTGACTTTCTTCCCTTATGTTCTTTTCTAACAGTTATACTCTCTCTCTCTCTCTCTCTCTCTCTCTCTCTCTCTCTCTCTCTCTCTCTCTCCAGATAGATAGATAAGTGGATAAATATATACATGGATTAATGGACGGACGGACGGATGGATGGATGGATGGATAGACTGCGGATGCGCCTTTATATGTGCCTATTGAGAACGATCACGTAAATGTCTTCTCTTCACATGTTTGTCTTTGGTCTTAATAATTGTCAGCATGCATCCCTTTTTTCTGTTCGAACTGCATTTCTCATAGGTCAGAGGGGAAGGCTGGTATTTTGCAGTGTACTATGGTTCGCCTGCATCTGACTATATGCGTCAGTCTTACTTTTTGGCCATCCTCGACAGTGTCTTTCAAGCTCTTGAATAACGGCAATTTGGTAAAGGAGTTTGAACTGGTCTGGATACTTTTTTTTTTTCCAATTCTTTAGTTTCATTGAGTTCTGATAAATGGCACACGAGCTGTATATTTTTTTTCTGCCTGTCACATCCATATTTTTCCACGACCCAGACGAGTGCCTTTGTGTTTATTTGACTGCTGTATGTAATGAGTTTCGGGGAATTTGAAGTGCTTTCAAATATGTCTACACCTGTTGCATCTTGAGTCTGACCTGCATCAAAGGAACGTGAAGCAGGTATCGCGTATTGTCAATTCATGTGTCCGTAGTTCCCAGGGTCGGTATCATTGCTTCATTTACAATTCTTTCTGATTTCTAAAGATTGTTCTTGGACAGTGTTGTATACCGTATTCTGTAATCAGTTACACGCAGTACAACTGTTTGACACGTTTGGTAATATGGTGCTGTTCAATGCCTTTATCTGTTGTTGCTCTCATGGCACACAGACCCTCTTTGCATTCGAGAACAATATTCGCATTATGTGTTCTAAAGTTAGGCATTCTATCAAAGCTTATTCCCAAATTGTGTTGGCTGTCAATTGATTCAACTTGCATTCCATTGAAGAAAACTAGTGAGCGTATTTGTCTTTATGTTTTGTTGAGAGTGCAAACCAATATCTGGGCTTTAGAAGGAGTTGTGAACGATCTGCTTTCTTGACGCTACTGAGCAATTTTGCTCAACTGCTGTTGAACTGTTATTGCTCTTTGGGTTTTGTAGATCAGACCGTCACATGATAATGTGAACACTCGAGCAATTCTGTTTCTGTTCAGGCCTGGAAAACCGTTAGTGTAAACATTGTATAAAACAGGAGAGAGAGAGAGAGAGAGAGAGAGAGAGAGAGAGAGAGAGAGAGAGAGAGAGAGTAGAACCTTGAAGTAACCCAGTAGAAAGTTAATGGATTCAGACATCCAGTCTCCAAATCATAGGATGACGGTTCGCTCCTGAAATGTTCCTGCAATCCATCGTGTAATCCATAGTAATGGAGTAGCTACACATGAGAAGCGAGAACTAGAGACTGCCGTATGCATCTCCCGTCTCTGTCACAACTTCAAGAGCCTTTTCCTTTCTTTTGAAGTCTTCATATACTCAAAGACGAAGAAGCTGCATTTTCAAATACACTGTTCCTGTTCCGTAGCCTCCTTGCTGGAACTCGGATTCAAAGATTGCCAACCCACCATGTGCTATGGAAAAGATGGGAAAAAGAGTCATTTGCAGAATAGTATTCATAAATGGTAAGATGGGTCATTTATTTTGTACTTTGAGTCAGAAGGGAAGTTGCATGCACTGTAGGTCAGAGAGAACAATGGTTAATGACAGTGTTCTTTGAGTCAGATGGGAAGATGGGTAATCAACAGATCACTCTGGGTCAGATGGGAAGATGGGTGATCTACAGATCGCTATGGGTCAGATGGGAAGACGGATAATCCACAGATCGCTATGGGTCAGATGGGAAGATGGGTGATCTACAGATCGCTATGGGTCAGATGGGAAGATGGGTGATCCACAGATCGCTATGGGTCAGATGGGAAGATGGGTAATCCACAGATCACTATGGGTCAGATGGGAAGATGGGTAATCCACAGATCACTATGGGTCAGATGGGAAGATGGGTAATCAACACATCGCTATGGGTCAGATGGGAAGATGGGTGATCCACCAATCGCTATGGGTCAGATGGGAAGATGGGTAATCCACAGATCACTATGGGTCAGATGGGAAGATGGCTAATCACAAAAGGTGACATTCACCCAGTCACACTCAACGAGGAATCCAGTAGTTTCATCAGTAGAGGCATGACAGACAAAGTCCTGCATACGTTTTCCTCATGTAACTTTATGTACCGAAAACCAACAGAATAAAAGTATTTTATTCTCCCACACCTCTCCTTGAGCTGTGATGCAACATACATCCAGAGGCATCAGAACAAGTCACATTCGTTGTTTTAACATGATTTCATTGATTAAATGTTTATTGTTGTTACTCCTCTGACAGACGTCGGACTGGATGTCCATGGCATCCTTGGTGTGGCTGATCGGAATCCACGATTGCTATGACAACCGACAGTGCCGCAGTCGAAGTACCCTACAGTGGTCTGATTGCTCCAGAACAATGATGTTTGGGAAACCGTATTCGTTGCTGCGGCGGCCATTTTGTTGTGTTGTAATTAAATAAAACGATGACAATCTCGTTTACATCTTGATTGTTCTCACTGTCGTTTATGTGTTTGTTTCTTACCTGGCGTAAATGGTCTCAGCCTTGTACACATTATATTTTGTTACAGTAACTCGATCTTTTGTATATTATGTTAGTCTACTGTGTGTCTTATTTTTTTTTTATCAATGTGTGCGTGTGTGCGCGCGCGCGCGCGCGCGTGTGTGTGTGTGTGTGTGTGTGTGTGAGTGTGTGTGTATGTGTGTGTGTGTGTTTCTCTCTCTCTCTCTTTCTCTGTCTGTCGTCTGTCTGTCTGTCTGTCTCTCTCTCTCTCTCTCTCTCTCTCTCTCTCTCTCTCTCTCTCTCTCTCTCTCACTAATTCAATGGCCTCCCGTAACCTACTGTTAATTGATGGACGCACCAAAGTTTCTTCAATGTCCACTTAAATCTACTGATGGGCACACCAACAATTCCGCAATATCCACTGAAATGCAGTGAGTAGCACTGCAATAAAATGTCTGCAGAAATGTTATGATGGGCAAAACCAACAATTCCTGATCGGCCACTGGAATGTTGTGAAGGGCACCACCAACCATCAACAATGTCCACTGAAATGTTAAGACTGTCACCGCCAATAATGTCTCAGTGTACTCTGAAATGTTACGACTGTCACCGCCAATAATGCCTCAGTGTACTCTGAAATGTTAAAGACAGTCACTGTCAATAATGCCTCAGTGTAGTCTGAAATGTTAAGACATTCACTGCCGATAATGCCTCAGTGTACTTTGAAATGTTAAGACAGTCACCTCGAATAATGCCTCAGTGTACTTTGAAATGTTAAGATAGTCACCTCGAATAATGCCTCAGTGTACTCCGAAATATTAAGACAGTGACCGCCAATAATGCCTCAGTGTACTCTGAAATGTTAAGACAGTCACAGCTAATAATGCCTCAGTGTGCTGTGAAATGTTATGACAGCCACTGTCAATAATGCCTCAGTGTACTGTGAAATGTTAAGATAGTCACTGCCAATAATATCTCAGTGCACTCTGAAATGTTAAGATAGTCACCTCGAATAATGCCTCAGTGTACTCTGAAATGTTAAGCTAGTCACCTCGAATAATGCCTCAGTGTACTCTGAAATGTTAAGATAGTCACCGCCAACAATACATCAGTGTACTCTGAAATGTTAAGACAGCCACTGCCAATAATACATCAGTGTACTCTGAAATGTTAAGACAGTAACTGCCAATAATACATCAGTGTACTCTGAAATGTTAAGACAGTCACTGCGAAGAATACCTCAGTGTACTCTGAAATGTTAAGATAGTCACTGCGAATAAGGCCTCAGTGTACTCAGAAAGGTCATGATGGGCACTAGAAACGATTCCTTACTGTCCACTGGCATGGACACCAGAAACATTTCACCAATATCCATTGAAGTGTCATCATGGACACCACCACCATTTCACCAATATCCATTGAAGTGTCTTCATGGACACCAGAAACATTTCACCAATATCCATTGAAGAGTCATCATGGACACCACCAACATTTCACCAATATCCATTGAAGTGTCTTCATGGACACCAGAAACATTTCACCAATATCCATTGAAGTGTCTTCATGGACACCACCAACATTTCACCAATATCCATTGAAGTGCCTTCATGGACACCACCACATTTCCCCAATTATCAACTGATGTGTCTTCATGGACACCACCAACATTTCACCAACATCCATTGAAGTGTCAGCATGGACACCACCAACATTTCACCAACATCCATTGAAGTGTCAGCATGGACACCACCAACATTTCACCAATATCCATTGAAGTGTCTTCATGGACACCACCAACATTTCACCAATTATCAATTGATGTGTCTTCATGGACACCACCAACATTTCACCAATTATCAACTGATGTGTCTTCATGGACACCACCAACATTTCACCAATTATCAACTGATGTGTCTTCATGGACACCACCAACATTTCACCAATTATCAACTGATGTGTCTTCATGGACACCACCAACATTTCACCAATATCCATTGAAGTGTCTTCATGGACACCACCAACATTTCACCAGTTTCCATTGAAGTGTCTTCATGGACACCACCAACATTTCACCAACATCCATTGAAGTGTCTTCATGGACACCACCAACATTTCACCAATATCCATTGAAGTGTCTTCATGGACACCACCAACATTTCACCAACATCCATTGAAGTGTCAGCATGGACACCACCAACATTTCACCAATATCCATTGAAGTGTCTTCATGGACAACACCAACATTTCACCAATATCCATTGAAGTGTCTTCATGGACACCACCAACATTTCACCAATATCCATTGAAGTGTCTTCATGGACAACACCAACATTTTACCAATATCCATTGAAGTGTCTTCATGGACAACACCAATATTTCACACAATATCCATTGAAGTGTCTTCATGGGACCACCACCAACATTTCACCAACATCCATTGAAGTGTCTTCATGGACACCAGAAACAATTCACCAATATCCATTGAAGTGTCTTCATGGACACCACCAACATTGCACCAATATCCATTGAGATGTCATCATGAACACCACCAACATTTCACCAATTCCACTGAAGTGTCTACATGGACATCACCAACATTTCCCCAATTTCCACTGATTTTACCAATTCCACTGAAGTGTCTACATGGACATCACCAACATTTCCCCAATTTCCACTGAAGTGTCTTCATGGACACCACCAACATTTCACCACTATCCATTGAAGTGTCAGCATGGACACCACCAACATTTCACCAATATCCATTGAAGTGTCTTCATGGACACCACCAACATTTCACAAATATCCATTGAAGTGTCTTCATGGACACCAGAAACAATTCCCCAATTATCAATTGATGTGTCATCATGGACACCACCAACATTTTACCAATTTCCATTGAAGTGTCTTTATGGACACCAGAAACAATTCCCCAATTATCAATTGATGTGTCATCATGGACACCACTAACATTTCACCAATATCCATTGAAGTGTCTTCATGGACACCACCAACATTTCCCCAATTATCAATTGATGTGTCATCATGGACACCACCAACATTTCACCAATATCCATTGAAGTGTCTTCATGGACACCACCAACATTTCACCAATTTCCGTTGAAGTGTCATCATGGACACCACCAACATTTCACCAATATCCATTGAAGTGTCCTCATGGACACTACCAACAATTCCCCAATATCCATTGAAATGTTTTGATGGTTCCTGATGGCAACTCCCAAGTACCTCACATTAGTGATAGCTGGCACAACCAACAATTCGTCAGTGTACACTGAAATGTTATGGTAAACTCTGCTAGCAGCTCCTGAGTGTCCACTAAATAATCATGGTTGGGCACAATCAAAGTTTCCTCAATGTACACTAAAATGCCATGAGGGCATCACTAAAAAGCTCCCTAATGTCCACTTAATCGTCATGATGGGCACCATCAATCAGTCCCAAATGTTCACAGAAATGTGATGGACAGCTCCAAAAATGTCCCCATGTCCACAAAGATGTGATAGATACCTCCACCAATTCTTCAGTGTCCAGTGACACTTCCCAGCCTCTATAAAACGTCACGATGGGCACCGAATGTCCAAATGTCCCCTCGGAACCTTGTGATGGGTACCACCAACAGTTCCCCAAAATTCACTGACATGTCATCATGGGCATCACCACTGATTCCCGAATGTCTCATGAAATGTTATGACTGGCACTACTAACATTTCCACAGAGTTTACTGTAATGTTATGACTGGCACTACTAAATTTCCACAGAGTTTACTGTAATGTTATGACTGGCATTACTAACATTTCCAGAGAGTTTACCGTAATGTTATGACTGGCACTACTAACATTTCCACAGAGTTTACTATAATGTTATGACTGGCACTACTAACATTTCCACAGAGTTTACTGTAATGTTATGACGGGCACTACTAACATTTCTACAGAGTTTACTGTAATGCTATGACTGGCACTACTAACACTGCTACAGATTTTTACTGTAATGTTATGACTGGCACTACTAAATTTCCACAGAGTTTACTGTAATGTTATGATTGGCACTACTAAATTTTCTACAGAGTTTACTGTAATGTTATGACTAGCACTACTAAATTTCCACAGAATTTACTGTAATGTTATGACTGGCACTACTAAATTTCTACAGAGTTTACTGTAATGTTATGACTGGCACTACAAAATTTCTACAGAGTTTACCGTAATGTTACGACAGGTGCTACTAACATTCCACACAGAGTTTACTGTAATGTTATGACAGGCACTACTAACATTTCTACACAGAGTTTACTGTAATGTTATGACTGGCACTACTAATATTTCCACGGAGTTTACTGTAATGTTATGACTGGCACTACTAACATTTCTACAGAGTTCACTGTAATGTTATGACTGGCACTACTAACATTTCTATAGAGTTCACTTTTAATGTTATGACTGGCACTACTAACATTTCTACAGAGTTTACTGTAATGTTATGACTGGCACTACTAACATTTCTACAGAGTATACTGTAATGTTATGACTGGCACTACCAACATTTCTACAGAGTTTACTGTAATGTTATGATTGGCACTACTAACAGTTCTACAGAGTTCAGAGTTCACTGTAATGTTTTGACTGGCACAACTAAATTTTCCACAGAGTTTACTGTAATGTTATGACTGACACAATTAACATTTCTAAAGAGTCCAGAGTTCACTGTAATGTTATGTCTGGTACTACTAATACTTCCACAGGGTTTCCTGTATATCTTGACTGGCACTATAACCATTTCTACAGAGTTCACTGTAATGTCATGACTGGCACTACTAACATTTCTATAGAGTTCCCTGTAATGCTATGACTGGCACTACTGACATTTATACAGAGTTTACTGTAATGTTATGACTGGCACTACTAACATTTCTACAGACTTTATATATTTCTATAGAGTTCCCTGTAATGTTATGACTGGCACTACTAACATTTCTATAGAGTTCACTATAATGTTATGACTGGCACTACTAACATTTCTATAGAGAGTTCACTATAATGTTATGACTGGCACTGCTAACATTTCTACAGAGTTTACTGTAATGTTATGACTGACACTACTAACATTTGTACACAGAGTTACTGTAATGTTATGACTGGCACTACTAACATTTCTACACAGTTTACTGTAATGTTATGACTGACACTACTAACATTTCTACACAGTTTACTGTAATGTTATGACTAGCACTACTAACATTTCTACAGAGTTTACTGTAATGTTATGACTGACACTACTAGCATTTCTACAGTGTTTACTTTAATGTTATGACTGGCACTACTAACATTTCCTCAGAGTTTACTGTAATGTTATGACTGGCACTTTTAACTTTTCCACGGAGTTTACTGTAATGCTATGACTGGCACTACTAACATTTCCACAGAGTTTTCTGTAATGCTATGACTGGCACTACTAGCATTTCTACAGAGTTTACTGTAATGCTATGACTGGCACTACTAACATTTCTACAGACTTTACTGTAATGTTATGACTGGCACTATTAACATTTCTACAGACTTTACTGTAATGTTATGACTGGCACTACTAACATTTCTACAGACTTTACTGTATGTTATGACTGGCACTACTAACATTTCTACAGACTTTACTGTAATGTTATGACTAGCACTACTAACATTTCTACAGAGTCCACTGCAACGTTATGACTGGCACTACTAATATTTCCACTGTTACCAAAATGAGGTGAGTAACACCGTCAACAATTCCCTCTCATATACAGAATTATAATGCTGGACACAGACATCAATTCCTTAATGACCATTGAAATGTCATGATGCGCGCTGCCATGTATTCCCCAATGTCCACTGAAATTTACAATAGGCACCGCCAATAATGCTGCGATATCCACCAAAATGTTTCTAGAAGCCCCACCAACAATTCATGTTGTCGACTGAAAAATTGCTACGTGCACCACCAACAATTTCCCAATGTCCACAAAGCACCATGTTGGGCGCCACCTTCAATTTCCTAACGTCCACTAAAATGACATGATGAGAACCACTGACAATACTTCAATGACCATTAAATGCCATGATATGTACCACCAATTTCCTTATGTCTACTGAAATATTGGGATGTGCACCATCACCAATTTCCCAATGTCCACAGAATATCAATTCCCCGATGCCTCCAAGAATTGAGTATCGGGCACCGCCAACAGCTTCCCGATGTCCAATGAAACCTTATGATGGGCACCAGCAACAATTGCCCAATGTCCACTGAAATGCGATGATGTGCACTGCCAACAAAACCCAAATGCTCACTGCAATGTAATGATGGCGACCACCACCAATTCTCCAGTCTTAACCAGGATGTCATGCCAGGCACTGCCATCTATTCCCCTATGTCATGTACAATGGGCACCATCAACAATCGTTCAATATCAACTGGAATTTCACGATGGGTAACACCAACAATTCCTCAATATCAACTGAAATATTACGATGTGCCAATCAATTCTCCGACATCCACTGAAAAGTTATGGTAAGCCCACAACAATTCCTTAACGCCCTGAGAATGTTAAAATGGGCTTTACCATGATTCTCTAATATCCACTTTGATGTCACAAAGGGCACCACCAGTATATTCTCCATCATCTACTGACATGTCATGACGGCCACCGCCAACAGTTCCTAAATGTCTACTGAAATTTCATGATGCACAATACGATAATTTCCCAATGACAACTGAAATGTTATCACTGGCAAAACCAACAATTGCCCAATGTCCACAAAACTATGATGGGCATTGGACATTGTGTCCAAAATGTCCTTTTGATGGACACAAATTATAATTTCCCCATATAGACTGAAGTGCCATGATGGACACCAGCATCATTCCACAGTGACTACTGATATGTCGTAATGCGCACAACCAACATTTCCTCAATCCCCACTGAAATATTATGATGTGCACAACTGACTTTTCGTCAATATCCACTGAAATATTATGATGTGCACAACCAACAATTCCACAATCAATGTCAACTGATATGTCATGATGTGCAAAGCAACGATTCCACAATGTCAGCTAAAACATCACGATGTGCACAGCTAACAATTCCTCAATGTCGGCTGAAACGTCATGATGGGCAACATCATTCATTCTCTAATATCCCCTGAAATGTTACAATGGGCAACATCAACAATTCCCTAATGTGTGCTGAAATCTTTAGTTGGGTGCCATAAACAATTTTTCAAAGTAAGCTGCAATGTTGTGATGGGCGCAGTTTCTCAATGTTCACTGATATGACACGGCCAACAACGTCACAAGGTCTACTGAAATGTTTCGATGGACATGGCCATTAATGCCTCAGTGTCCTCTAAAATTCATGATAGGCAATGCTACAACCATCTAACGTCCGTGAAATGGGCACCATCAACTATTCCCCAACATTAAATGAAATACCATGATGTCTACCACCAGCGATTAGCCAATGTCATCTTAATTCGTATTAGGTTTACCAACATCACCCCAATGTCCACTGATTTGCTGTGACAGACAACAACCAACAATTCTTAAATGTCCACCTAAATGTCATTATGGGCACCACAAACAATCGCAAAATAGCCGCTGAAATTTCAGAATGATAATTACTCACTATGGCCAAATGTCTCACTGAAAGTAGTGGTAAGCATTGCAAACGATACTCCTATCTCCGTTGAAATTGTATAATGGGCACCATCAACAATTTTCCAGTGTCCACAAATGTTATTATCATGGGCACTGCCAGGAATCCCTTTTACTTCACTGACAAGCCATGTTGTGCACCACTGAGAATATCCCAGATGTCTACTGATATGTTGTGCTGGGCAAAATCACCCATTCCCCCATTTCTACCGAAATGCTATGATGCTGCCAACAAATCCCAAATGTTCATTTAAATGCCATTATGGACACAAGAAAAAAATATCCCTTGACATGTTGTAATTGGAACCACGAACAATTTCTCACTGTGCTCTGACATAAGCACCAAAAACAAATTACCCAACATCCGCTAGAATCTCGTAATGGGAACAAATTCTGATCCCCTGACATTGACAAATATGTCATGACTGGCACCATCAACAATTCTGCAGTGTCCACATGAATGATATGATTGACACCATTAACAATTCCAAGGAAAGATCACGATGGGCAACACCAACACTTAACCAATGTCGACTGGAACTTCATGATAGGCATTAACAATATTTTACCTGTATCCACTGGAACAATCATAATTGGCAGTGCCAGTAATTCTCTGATGTCCACTTAAATGTAATATTTACCAACAACAATTCTCAAAAGTCTACTGAAAGGTGATAATGGGCATCACCAACAACTCTCCAATGTCCACTGAAATGTGATGATAACCAGCATTTTGTCCGTTTTCAATGAAACTTTCAAAATGGGCACTACAACGTAAATATGGGCATCATCAATAATTTCTCAATGGCCACTGATTTTTAACAATTGGTACCAACAATCATCATCATCATACTGATAAAAGCGATGACAATAATAATAATAATGATAATAATAATAATAATAACAATAACAACATTCATAATGAATAATAATAATAATAATAATAATAATGATGATGATGATGATGATGATGATGATGATGATAATAATGACACAACCTCTACAAGAACAGTACCCACTACAGCTCTTACTACTACTGCTACTACCACTACTACAACTACTACTACTACTATTTCAATATAACAGCAACTGTGCCATCCAATGCAATTATTTGCGTTCCTTAATGTACTTGGGAATGAAATAAAACAAATTATTAGTCGCATCACGTGTGAATATGTACTGATGTATGTAAGTTCTTTTTTGTTTCGTGTGTTTGTTTATTTTTGTTTTTGTTTTTCAATTGTTGTCAAATGCCGGATCACACATCATCAGCAATATCTCAATGATCTTAAAAGGTAACACTAATGGTCCTGTGACTGAGGATAGTAACGCCCGTGTAACACGCTATAAATCTACTGAGACAAAAACACTTCCAAGGGAAGCCATCCAATGGCATTTTCAATGGGAGGCCCCTGTTTAAAGCCCCAGGGGATAACCTCCCTTTGAAAGACAGCACCTTTCAGCACAAATTCAAAGTCGAATTCAATTTAAAACCGTTACTATCCTGTGTGTTTATTTAGCACTAATATAGAATTGAAGATCTTTTTCAACAAAATTTATTTCGATCCTTAAAACGGAAAAAAAATTCCTAAAGGGAGAGAATTCTCGGTTGAAGGCGAGTCAGCGGCAGTGTTACCAGTGTAGTGTGGTTTTGGTGCCTTACAGAGGCGCAGGTTTTGTACTTTCAAGATTGTAAGTACAACCATTATATCACCTTGCATATAGAAATTTACATTATACAAGTGAGCAGAATGCGTTGGTTTTTAACATCATAATATGTCATAAACTCCGTTGACAAGCTTTAACATTCGGTTTTGCGTCAGTTTCAGTTTTAGTTTCATCAAGGAGGTATCACTACTTGCAAGCTAGTCTATAAACGTTACACCAAATCCGCTAAATTTCGAGACCACACTGCGCTTGAAATCTTCCCATTGGTCCTCATTTTCAGCCCCGTTGCATTAGTCGCAACGTGTTTTCTTTTTTTCTTTATCCCCAAGCGAAAACAGAAGCATAGCTATGGTAAACTGACCAGCTATATTTTTAATGTTAGGTTAAAAAGAATTAAAAAAAAAAAAAGAGGTGTGGGTATTGCGGAGTTGAATATCTGCTTGCCGTCTGCTTTTTTTCAATGCGCCAGTGTACCTCCTAAAGGAAAATTAATTTTCCTGCGATCTCCAGTAGTTTGCTTTCATTTATCTTTTATTTTAAGCTTGCTGAAGACTCATTTTGAGAAGCATTTATTATTCCCCATTCACCTACTCAAGCACATACTGTTAGTTAGGCAGAATTATCTGCCACTGCAGATATGAATGCTTATCTCCCCCCATTTCTTCAATCTAAGACATAAGAGCAAGCTTTGTTTTTGAATATTTCTTGCAGTCATTGCAACACCAAGCTGCTCTGTAAGTTTCTGAAATGGTGCTCGGTACTTATCCTTGGAATTTATTAATTTATTGTAATTTAGTCCCTTGCGGATTCATTCTAAGAACTGGCCCTTAGCACTTGTGTCTTAATCTTTTTATATTTTCTACTTTTCACAAGAAAATGTAGCTTGTTATGCTCTTTCAATATTTTCTTTTGCTTCTTAGGTGGCACCTCTGGTTGTTGTTTTTTTTAAACTCAACAAACATACTACAGTATTGCGCACCAGCAGCCTTTTTCTGGGATAACAGTCTTCTTAAAAATGAAAGGCAGAGGAGTCAAGTTACCACTTTCCGCAGTCACTGAGGAGAAACAATCAGGTTTTGAAATACCTGTATTTGGCCAGAAGTTATATGTTAGCGAGTTTCCTCCTGATTGAATCAGGTTTTGAAATACCTGTATTTGGCCCAGAAGTTATATGTTAGCGAGTTTCCTCCTGGTTGGAGATGTATTTGGCCAGAAGTTATATGTTAGCGAGTTTCCCTCCTGATTGGAGATTGTCTCCCCCTTGGAGACTATAAGCTTGCTGAAGGCTCATTTTGAGAAGCATTTATTATTCCCAATTCACCCACTCAAGCACACACTGTTAGTTAGGCATAATTACCTGTCACTGCAGATATGAATACTTATCTCCCACTATTTCTTCAATCTAAGACATAAGAGCAAGCTTTGTTTTTGAATATATATGTGTGTGTGTCTACATATATATATAGATAGGTAGGTAGATAGATAGATAGATTAACATCACACATACCACCATCAAGTTTACCTTTAGTTTTTCTGCAAATTACACTTCCCGTTTTAGACATACTGCTAAAACTAGAAGAGGGATACACACATATTGACCTGTGTGTGTGTCTACATGTATATAGACAGGTAGATAGATAGATTAACACCATACATGCCACCATCAAGTTTACCTTTAGTTTTTCTGCAATTGCACTTCCCTTTTTAGACATACTGCTAAAGCTAGAAGAGGGATACACACATATTGACCTGTAATGCAAGCCCACCGATGTCCACTCCTATCTTCATTTCATCACCCACACCACTGCAAACAAAACTACTGTACAGCCTGTTTCTCTGCTTAAAACGTCTGTGCTCGAAACCAGATGATTTCGAAAAAAAAAAAAAATGTCTTCTTCTTCTCACTGAACAACTGGGTCTCTGAGGATACAGTCAAAGATGCTTGACTACAGCTCAAGAAAAAGCACAACGTCAGCCAGGATGCTCCACCCTGCAGTATAAACCAAAGCAGCACAT
The DNA here is from genome assembly GCA_016801955.1 of Conus betulinus. Taxonomy (NCBI): domain Eukaryota; kingdom Metazoa; phylum Mollusca; class Gastropoda; order Neogastropoda; family Conidae; genus Conus; species Conus betulinus. Next base: position 34,351 of record JADBJO010009616.1, on the reverse strand, counting down.
CCAACGCACACCTGTCATAATCACTCAAAATCCAGATAATCCACCTGTACGTCATGGCTACAGGAACTTCACCCCTTTCTACAATCCAGTCCTAGACTGCAAAAGGCCATTCCAGATTTACCTATTTGGGAGAAAAAAAAAACAGCAAGTCCCTAAGTAATTTTCTCATGCCCTCTGTACTTGCCATCCGTCAGTTGGACTCTCTTCACCACCCGGGTGCTTTCTGTGTGGTAGAAAATGTGTGATCTGCCAAGAACATTTAGTAGAAACAGCCAACTTCAAAAGCACAGTAACAGGAGAACCGTTCACCGTCCAACACCACATGGACTGTTTAACTCGCAACATCATTTATTTTACTGATTTGCAACGAATGCCCACACAGCCAATATGTTGGGGGAACTATAAAAAACTGATTAAAAACTCGTTTTTACCAAGACAGATCGAACATGAAAAAGAACACTGGAACTTAAGTAATCAAACCTTTCAACAAGATTTATCGCTCCCTTCATGACATAAGATGTATAGTTATAGAAAAAAGTGTTGTTTTTTTTCAGAGGACAATGATTACAACACGGACATGAATGTTTCTGTTTTAACAAACTACGTACTGTTTACCAGAGGGTCTCAACATGGTCACCTAGACTCTTCCCCATACCATCCCTTCTCCCCAGACTCCCCTTCCAACGGTACCCCCACCTTTCATCTCCCTTCGTCTCTACCCCCTCCCTATATTCACTATCTACCTCACTGCCACACCCTTCATTCAAGCCTTCTGTTAGACTTTCCCCTCGTAGGCGCCTGACCTTCTTTCTCCCTACCAGCTCCCCCTATATGATTCCTTTATGCACATACTTCTTAGTGAAAACTCTTGCTGGTCTCCCTCCTACCCCCCCCCCCCTCCCTTTTCATCACGTTTACAATCTCTCTCCTCACTCCCCCCCCCCCCCCCCGTGTGATCGCGCACTCTAAATTTCCCCTTTTTCCCCCCCCCCCCCCCCCCCCCCCTTTAGATAACCCTGTTATTGTCAGCAGCTAAGAATTGTGCAGAAGAGCCTTTTACTTGGATCTCCTATGCAATCTCCCGCAGGTTGACAAAACAATATTAAGCTGAGCAATTTAGTAGTGGGGAAAAACAAGTATATATATATATATATATATGAAACAATAATTCCAAGGATAAGTACCGAGCACCGTTCCAGCAACTTACAGAGCAGCTAGGTGTTGCAATGACTGCAAGAAATATTGAATTATAAACAAAGCTGTTCTTATGTCTCAGATTATAGAAAGAAATAGTGGGGTGATAAGCCTTCATATCTGCAGTGGTAGATGATTCTGCCTAACTGACAGTATGTGCTTGAGTGGGTGGATGGGGAATAAATAAATGCTTCTCAAAATGAACCTTCAGCAAGCTTATAGTCTCCAAAGTGGGAGACCATCTCCAATGGGGAGAAAGCTCACTAACATATAACTCCTGGTCAGATACCGATATTTCGAAACCTGATTGTTTCTCCTCAGTGACCGCGGAAAGTGGTAATTTGACTCCTCTGCCTTTTCGGTTTTAAGAAGAATGCTATACCAGAAAAATGCTGGTGTGCAATACCATAGTGTGTTTTGTTGCGTTTTCAAAAAACCAACTAAAGGTGCCACCTAAGAAGCAAAAGAAAATCATGAAAGAGCAAAGCAAGCTACATTTTCTTGTAAAAAGTAGAAAATATAAAAAGATAACCTCTTAAGAAACAACAAGTGACACAAGTGAGAGGGCCAGTTCTTGGAATGAATCCACAAGGGACTAAATTACAATGAAACAATAAATTCCAAGGATAAGTACCGAGCACCGTTCCAGCAACTTACAGAGCAGCTAGGTGTTGCAATGACTGCAAGAAATATTGAATTATAAACAAAGCTTGTTCTTATGTCTCAGATTATAGAAATAGTGGGGTGATAAGCCTTCATATCTGCAGTGGTAGATGATTCTGCCTAACTGACAGTATGTGCTTGAGTGGGTGGATGGGGAATAAATAAATGCTTCTCAAAATGAACCTTCAGCAAGCTTATAGTCTCCAAAGTGGGAGACCATCTCCAATGGGGAGAAAGCTCACTAACATATAACTCCTGGTCAGATACCGATATTTCGAAACCTGATTGTTTCTCCTCAGTGACCGCGGAAAGTGGTAATTTGATTCCTCTGCCTTTTCGGTTTTAAGAAGAATGCTATACGAGAAAATGCTGGTGTGCAATACCATAGTATGTTTGTTGAGTTTTCAAAAAAACAACTAAAGGTGCCACCTAAGAAGCAAAAGAAAATCATGAAAGATTCTCTCTCTGTATATATACAGAGAGAGAGAGAGAGATGTGTGTGTATGTGTGTGTTTCTCTCTCTCTCTCTCTCTCTCTCTCTCTCTCTCTCTCTCTCTCTCTCTCTCTCTCTCTCTCTCTGTATATATATATATATATATATATATATATATATATATATATATATATATATATATATACATTCAATTATATAAACAAAGCTTGCTCTTATGTCTTAGATTGAAGAAATAGGGGGAGATAAGCATGTATATCTGCAGTGGTAGATAACTTTGCCTAACTAACAGTATGTGTTTAAGTGGGTGAATGGGGAATAATAAATGCTTCTCAAAGTGAGCCTTCAGCAAGCTTATAGTCTCCAAGAAAATGTAGCTTCTTTTGCTCTTTCGTGATTTTCTTTTGCTTCTTAGGTGGCACCTTTGGTTGGTTTTTTGAAAACTCAACAAACATACTACGGTATTGCGCACCAGCCTTTTTCTGGGATAACATTCTTCTTAAAACTGAAAAGGCAGAGGAGTCAAGTTACCACTTTCCGCAGTCACTGAGGAGAAACAATCAGGTTTCGAAAACCTGTATCTGACCAGGAGTTATATATAGTGGGTTTCCTCCTGATCGGAGATTGTCTCCCCCTTGGAGACTATAAGCTTGCTGAAGGCTCATTTTGAGAAGCATTTATTATTCCCCATTCACCCACTTAAGCACATACTGTTAGTTAGGCAGAATTATCTACCACTGCAGATATGAATGCTATCTCCCCCTATTTCTTCAATCTAAGACATAAGAGCAAGCTTTATTTGTAATTGAATATTTCTTGCAGTCATTGCAGCACCAAGCTGCTCTGTAAGTTGCTGAAATGGTGCTCGGTACTTATCCTTGGAATTTGTGAGTTTCTCATATATATATATATATATATATACATATTTGTGGGAGAGAGAGAGAGAGAGAGAGAGAGAGAGAGATGTATGCATGCATGTATGTAATGCCCTAATATCCCTTTCCTTTATCTAACCTCTCCCTTCCCCACACAGCTTACAGTCCAGAGTTTTGCTTTCCCCCCAGATTTCTGTTCGCTTGATTCTAAGACCAGCTACAGTTAGAATCTTAAGCAGTGAGTTGGCAGTCAGTCAGCACCGTGGTGGTATTCACAGGGTTAAACTGTGGGTTACAAGTGAGGGAATACTGAGGGTCATACACAACAGGATAAACGTGAAGTAATATTCTGTAGTTACAAAGAACACATTCACACCCCACATTAAACATAAGACCTACACAATCTTGAATATAACGCTGGCAACATTGTAGGAATTCAGTACATAGCGATGGAGTTATACTCTTCGTCTGGGAAGACCACATCCTTATGTCCATTCACCCATTATTTCTCTCTTGGATGCAATCTTTTCCCATGATATTCTGTAGGAACCAACTTGCTGGTTCTTGCGTTACGTTTCTAAGGCAATGCGCGAAATCGACCCTCATACCATTTCTTGTGATTTTATCATATTTCGTCAGTAAAATACATGTGTTTATGGATTCTTAACTCGTTTTTTGCAGGACAAATATGTATCTTTTGCAATAAAAAAAAAAAGTCTAATAGATACATGGTGCATTCTTTTTTTTTTCGTTTTATTTACAAAAAAGCCCGAAATTCTAGCCCTAGTTATGACCGTTCACACTCATAAACCCCATCAAGCCGCACACACACACGGAAAGGCTTTTACCTCCCCTAGCCCGTAAACCAGATTGTGAATGAACTGGTCAAGTCCGTTCTAAAAAAGAGCGCGTTTTTGACTGTACGGCGAGAGGCGAGACTTCCTTATAGGATGCGCTTGAACTATGAACTCAAATGGTCGAACCTCAAAGGGTGAATCGCGTCATGTGATCAAACAAGTATGGCGTCTGTTTACAACTTTTGATTTTGTAGACGTAGTCGAAACTGCAAAATGCCTCCTGTGAAGCCGTTTTCAAAGAATTCTGCTGGCAATCTGCGCAGAAACGTGCACAACAACTTGAAAAAGCACGGAAGAAGCGTCGAATTGAA
>JADBJO010009616.1:22500-25000 GCA_016801955.1 Conus betulinus | reverse complement strand
CAGTGTTGATTGGACCTTGTCCTGCCAGGTGATGTTCAGAATGCGTCGGAGGCTACGCATATGGAAAGTATTGAGCTTTCACTCTTGTTGGGCATGCAAAGTCCAAGACTCGCTGCCATACAGGAGGGTGCTCACGATGCAGGCTCTGTAGATCTGGATCTTTGTGTGCTCGGTCAGCTTGCTGTTGTTCCATGCTTTCTTTGTCAGTCTGGTCATGGTGGTAGCTGCCTTGCTGATGCGCTTGTTGAGCTCTGCATGAAGTGAGAGGGTGTCTGAGATATTTGAGCCCAGATAAACAAAGTCATGGACGACATCCAGTTCATGGTCATTGATGCTGATGACTGGGGGAGAGTCAACATCCTGTCCCATGACCTGTGTTTTTTTCTTCAAGCTTATAGTAAGACCGAAGTCTTGGCTGGCATCGCTGAAGCAAGTCATGAGCTGCTGTAGGTCCTCAGCTGAGTGGGCGGCTACTGCTGCGTCATCTGCAAAGAGGAAGTCACGCAGGCACCTCAGCTTGACTTTAGTCTTGGCTCTTATCTGGAGAGGTTGAAGAGCTTTCCGTCTGTCCTGGTTCGGAGGTAGATACCTTCAGCTGCAGGACTAAATGCGCGTTTCAGAATCACAGCAAAGAAGATTCCAAACAGGGTGGGAGCAGGAGCCAGGACGCAACCCCTTTATTTACTAATGCAGTCCTAAGTGCTGCTGATCAATCAATTCCTATGTCTAAAACAGAAATCACATAAACATTCTGGCAATATTTGGTGGAACGAAGATTGTGAAAAGGCCAAAGCTGAAAAATGGATAAATCTGAAAATTACTTAAAGCTAATTCGATTCCTAATCACCAAGAATCCAAAAAGGCAAAAACACAAAGCAATAGAGTTAACGCACAAGCAAAAAGACAGAATTGGTCATCATTTTGTACTAATGAAGTATATTATTATAAAGATATGCAATTGGTATGGAAAAAATGAAAACCGTGAAGAATGTGATAAACTTACCTCAATGCCCAGTCAAACTGGAGAGTTCAGATATACCCTCTAATCAAGAAAAAGCAGAAGCATTTGCTGATTTGTATGCAAATTGCAGTAGAATTACTGGCTTATCAACTGAAAGTAGACAATATAGAAAAAATGTGGAGGAAAGTAATATCACATCAGATCATAGTTTTAATAAACCTCAATTAAAAAGCTATGTAAATTCAAATATAACACACGATGAAGTAATTGTAGGTATTTCAGATATGAGTGAAAATAAGACGTCTGTTGGACTAGATGGGATATCTTATGAATTGTTAAAGCATTTACCACTAAATGTACACAGTTCCATTTTTACATTCTTTGATACAAAAATGCTGGTCTAACGGTGAAAATGCCTCTTATCTGGAAACACTTAATTGTTATCCCTATACACAAGCAAGGAAAACCTCGGACTGATAAAAATAGCTATCGACCCATCTCCTTAACATCTCATGTTAATGGAAAAAATAGTCTCAAGTAGACTAGTTCATTTTGTGTGAAAAACAAAACATTATTTTAAAAAAAATCAAACGCTTTTTTTCGAAAAGGTCGCTCCACTACTGAACATTTAGGAAAACTTACGACACAAATTAAACAGCAGTTTGGCAGACGGAAAAATATTCTAGCAACCTTTTTTATGTGTGAAAAAAGCTTATGATCAAGTATGACATTACCGATTACTCCAAAAACTTCAAACTACAATATAAATAGTAACATGTATAACTATATACATTTTTTATCACAACGTTTCATACATGTAAGAGTTGGAAGCACATATTCTAACTCCAGAGAACTTCAGATGGGTCTTCCACAAGGCGCGGTTATTTCACCTATTTTATTCAATATACTTATAGCGGATTTTCCAAATAATCTATCAAAAGACACAGTTTTCGCCCAGTATGCAGATGATATATGCATGTGGATGGAGGTGACAATAAAGCGTAAAACTCCAATTAGAGCACTTAACATACCAAAAAAGTGTACCAACGCGAACTAAATAAAATTGGTATATTCATGAAGGAAAATGGACTTTCTTTATCATTAGAAAAAACACATATGGTACTTTTTAATTCAGGGCATAACCCAGAAAAACTACCTGATTTCACTGTTGGTGGCAGTGTCATTAATTATTCGCGAAGCATAAGGTTTCTAGGTGTACATTTATCGTCCAAACTTACTTGGAATCAACATATAGACTACATATTAAATAAAGCCAGAAAAGCTTTACATTTTCTCAAAATCATTTGTAAACAGCAATGGGGTCAAGACACAAAAGCACTTTTATTTATGTCTTGTTAATTCCTTAGTTCGTTCACTAACTAATAGCCAGGAATCTTTCTTTAGTGCACCAAAACATTTATTAAACCAACTACAAAGTATAGATTGTAAAGCCTTTAAACTGGCACAAGGAGTGCGGACTCATGCTTACAATCTTGGATCATATACAGAAGCAGAAGTTCTTCCTCTTGATGAACATAG
>JADBJO010009616.1:0-17500 GCA_016801955.1 Conus betulinus | reverse complement strand
GTATACAAGGTCTTTGCAGACAGAAAAACAAAGGCACGTTCCTTCAGTATAGGGGATAAAGTCCCTGTACTACTCACTGATGAACACAACAAACTTTGTGTTATGTGGAAGGGTCCTTTTTCAGGTGGTCGAAAAACTTTCTGCAGTTGATTATAAGATCAAAATGGGCATACACTGAGAAGGTATTCTACGTGAACATGTTGAAGAAGTATGTTGATCAACTTGAAGTGGGCATTGCAATGGGCTGTGCAATTTCCCCAATACTGTTCGTGTTGGCAATGAAAGTCATCTTGAAAGCAGCAACAAGCAACGCAAGACAAACAGACCTTGGCGATGGATACAAGATGCCCCCTCTCAAGGCCTTCATGGATGACACTACAGTGATTTCATCCAGAGAAGAGAAGACACGTCATGTGCTGGAGAGGCTGGATGACATAGTTGCCTCATCCAGAATGAAGTTCAAGCCAAAGAAATCACAGAGTCTCTCACTGAGGAAAGGAAAAGTGGCTGAATCTGTGGTCTTCGGTGTTGCCAACCAGGCCATTCCAACAGTTACAGAAGAGCCAGTCAAGAGCCTTGGAAGATGGTATGATGATCTACGCTGAAAGACACACAAAGAGTAAAAGAAACCAACAGATGTCGAAGAAGGCTTGGAGACCATTGACCAGTGTGGGCTCCCTGGCAAATACAAGGTCTGGTGCCTGCAGTTCATGCTGATACCAAAGCTCCTATGGCCTCTGATGATATACGACATCTGCACCACCAGCATAGTGGAGGCAATGGAATCCAAAATCAACAAGTTCACAAGGAAATGGCTTGGTGTCCCACCCTGTCTGACTGACATAGCGCTGTACTGTCGCCAAGCAAAGCTGAAACTACCACTGAAATCCATCCTGGAGGAATACAAAGCAGGGAAGATCAGACTTCAAAGCATGCTGGAGGACTCAGGAGACAAGTGGTAGAAGCAATCAAGCCCCAGCTGAAGACAGGCAGAACATGGAAAGTTCAAGAGGCGATGGATTCTGCAAAAGAAAGTCTCGAGATCAGAGAAATAACAGGACACACACAGACCAACAGACAGGGACTGGGGGTGACCGAAACTGAATGGTGGTCAAAGGCCAAAGGAAAAGCCAAAAGAGACATGATTCAGGAGATGAGAAAAGAAGAAGACCAACAAAGACTCCAAAAACAGTCCAGCAGAGCCAGCAAGGGCAATGGACAACGTTGGAGAATGCACTCCAAAGAAGTCTCACTTGGAATGACATTTGGCACATGGCCCCTCTCAGGATCAGCTTCATTCTCAGATCTGCATATGACCTTCTGCCCTCAAATGCAAACCTGGTGAAGTGGGGAAAAACAGGCGATCCTTCATGCCCCCTCTGCCATGAAAAACAAACAGTGGAGCATGTCCTAAGCTCATGTAAAGTAGCCCTGGCTCAAGGAAGGTACACATGGAGGCACAACCAAGTGCTCAAGAGATTGTACAAGTAGTCTGGGCTAGTACCAACACCACAAAAGGGAAAATCAGACTCCAAAAGCACCCGCAACATTCTTCACGGCAGAAGGCAGCGAATCATAGCCAAGAACAACAGTGCCACTCGAAACATGCAGGCAGAGTCTGCAGGATGGGGCAGGTGACTGGGAGTGCACTGCAGACCTCCCAGAATGGAAGGGTCACCCAGAGATCATCAGCAGGAGTGGCATGAGACCAGATATGGTAGTCCACTTTCAGTCAACCAAGCAGCTGATCATGATCGAGCTCACCGTGCCATATGAGAACAGAATGGAGGCAGCTCAAATCTACAGGACTGAAAAGTATGCTGATCTGGCAAACAGCCGAGGAGAGAAGGCTATCAGGTCAAAGTTTTCACTGTAGAAATTGGAGCTAGGGGGTTGTAGGGTTGTCTTCATACAGCCTCATGAAACAGATCTCAGTTGCAGGGAGGGAAAAAACCACAGAGCCCTGAAAGCAACGGCAGAAGCAACAGAGAGGTGTTCAAGCTGGATCTGGTCAAGGAGGACAAAAAGTGAACTTCATAAGGCTTAACTTTCCTACAAATATCAGGTGTCCCAGTGGCTCAGTGGTTAGTGCGCAGTCATTAAGTGGAAAATGAGCATGTCCAGAGGGTCATGGGGTCGAATCCCAGCCATGGCTCGTCCCAAGATGGGAAAAAAACGGGACAGCAGAGGGACATCCAGAGTCATGAACCGGGTGTGGCCCAACCCCCACAGAATGTCAGGAGAAAAGGGCTGAAACACTTGTTTGAAGGGGGCTTCTCTTCTGAGGACTCTCTGCTGCCACGCTCTCCACGAGTTTCTTTCGACTGATGCATGGGTAAATCATTAACTTCTGGGAATAGGCCGGAGGACGTCTGGAAAGGACTGGAGGACACTGGGAAGACCCAGAACCAAATCTCTGTGGGCTGGCTCCCCACTTTGCCTTCGACATGTGGCTACTAAAAACAAAAGGAAAAGATGCTCCCAGGATTCACCGAAAGGGGGAGAGAATGATGAATCCATCGGTGCTCAACCAATCATGACTGCAAATCCCAAATGGACTATGAACATGGAACAAATGGAATATCCAAGTGTCTGTGGAAAGCGTTTCGCTACCACCCGTGGCCATGAAGATCCCCAGAACAAAGATGGGATGTGTGAAGACTCATCTGAATGAGCAGCAGCGCACTGCATCAGCAGATAGACGTCGGAAGACCAAGGCCAGATTTTAAACCACAGTGCCAAGGACATCCACGCTGTTGGTTTGGATGAGGAATTTGCACAGGCCCTCGATGCCAGGCGCCTGAAACTCAACCTGCCACGAGCAAACGAGACTGAAGATTGGGAGAAACTGGATGCAAAAATCNGGCCAGGATTTAAACCACAGTGCCAAGGACATCCATGCTGTTGGTTTGGATGAGGAATTTGCACAGGCCCTCGATGCCAGGGCGCCTGAAACTCAACCTGCCACGAGCAAACGAGACTGAAGATTGGGAGAAACTGGATGCAAAAATCGTCCAAAGACTCGATACACTGATAGGGAAAAGCACCCTGGAACACAAACTAGCCACATATGGGGACATTGTGTATGCCACATGTAGAGACACCTATGGAGGTAGTAAAAGAGAAAAACACCTCCAAAGAAATCCAGATGCCAAGAAGAGATGGACAAGATCAGGGTCCAAAAGAAAAACCTGAAGAAGCAAATGAAGACCACACTATCAGCTGAAAAAACAAGGCTTGGAAAAACTCTGGGAAGACCTGAAAACAAAATACAGCGCCCTCAGCAAAACGGAATCTGCGAGGAAGAGGAAGAGCAAAAAGAAGAAGACACAAGAGCGTTTCTTCAGAGACCCCTTCCAGTTTGCCAGAACCCTGTTTGAGCAGCCAAAATCTGGGACCCTAAGTGTGGACAAAGGAGTTCTTGAGCAGCATCTGAGGAAAACATACTCTGACTCACAGAGTAAAGCACCACTCGACATTGAAGGTCTGGTGTGTGCCAACCACCTCTGAGGAACAGTTCAATGACAGCCTCCAACATTGGCGGAAATCAAGAAAGGTGGTCGAAAAAGCCAGAGCCAAATCGTCACCAGGGCCAAACGGAATTGAACCCCATAGTATTCAGTTAAGTACTGAAATACCAATGCGAACCAGACCATACCCCCTCCCGTTTGCAAAAAAGAGGTTGTCGAGAGAGAAATTAAAGTAATGCTGGATTTCAAAGGTCATAGAACCTTCTACATCTCCGTACAGCTCACCAGTTGTATTGGTGGACAAACCTGATGGCTCGGTGCGGTTTTGCATCGATTACAGAAAATAAACAAGATCACTGTGCTCGATGCGGAGCCCATCCTACACATTGAAGAACTTCTGTGTCAGCTCTCAGAAGGAAATTATTTTGTGAAAGTAGACTTAACTAAAGGATACTGGCAGATCCCAATGGCTGAAGCTGACAAGGAAAAGACAGCATTTCAAACACCTTTTGGACTTTTCCAATGGACGAAAATGCCATTCAGCTCGCAAAATGCCCTGTTTCTTTTGTCAGAATGATGCGAGCCCTGAAAGTCCATGAATGTGGTGCAGTCAGCTTTTTTGACGATATTTTGTTTGCTGCAAAGTCATGGAGTGACCTCCTTTCTAACTTACGAGCTGTTTTTTTTTTTCTCCAAAACTCCGAAGTTTTGGTCTAACTGCGAGACCATCCAAAATTCGTGCCGGTTTTCAAACTCTCGAGTTTTTGGGTCACACTATTTCAGTGGGGAAAATGACGCCAGGAGGAAGGAAAGTGGTAAAGATTTTATCCTTACACAAACCCACTACAAAGAAACAGATCGGGTCACTCATCAGATTATTGTCTTACTTTAGACGATATGTACTCCACTTTGCGTCCCTGACAGGCCCCTTTGACTGAATTGACGAAAGGGACGAAGAACAAAAGTATTGAGTGGTCTGATGAGTGCCAGAAGGTTTTAGAGTGTGTTCAAAAACCCCCTCAACTCATTTCCTGTTCTTTTGTTACCCTCCTTCTCAGAAGACTTTATTTTGAGAACTGATGCCAGTTTTCAGGGAATGGGAGCGGTACTTTAGCAGGAAAAAAATGCTTTGTTACATCCCGTACAATACACCCGTAAAAAGTTCTCAAAGACAGAGTGCTCGGCTATTGTATGGGCATGTGAGAAGTTCGCCAGGTTCTTGACTGGAAAAATGTTTCAGTTACGGACCGACCACAGGCCATTGACATTTCTGCGATCGTCAAAGACTAAGAACAACAGATTATTAAGGTGGTCTTTGGCATTGCAGGAATTCAAATTTACTATTGAAACCAGTGCCTGGAACACAAAATGTCATGGCGGATTTGTTGTCACGTGTATGAATATTCATGGACAAATGTAACTGTCTTCAAGGGAAAGACTATTTCTCTGCTGTTTTGTCTTTCTCTATGATCATGGTGTGCTCACGTTTGACAGTGTGAATTGTATGTTACTGACTATTTACGTCAAGTGGTAGTTATGCTTAATTTGCTTTTGAAGTGACTATATGTTTTTACAAGCAAAAACTACTTGATGTTGATGTATTACGCATCTATTCTTTGCTTTATTCCTTTGTAAACAATGACAAAATCATCATGTACTATTTATGTCTAACTTGCTTGTGAAGATGAATGTATATGTGTCACAAGCAAAGAACACTTTAGAAATGTATACAGACATGTTTTGATTGTGTTATGACACAAGCCTATTGTTTTCATTCGTCGATTGTAAACAATGGAAAATATGTTTGACTTTTCCGTTGACTATAACATGTTTATTTTGTTTACATCTCTCTTGAGAAACATTTACACTTGGGAATATTCTCATTTTCATGAGGGTTTTGAAACATATGATGTGAGACAAAGATGAAGGAAAAAAAATGTGCTTCACATCTTTAGCACATAAACACAATTTGTACTTTGAATTGTCAATATCTCTAATTGTATTGTCCATGTAATTTGTGAAATGTAATTTGTGACATGTGGTGATGAATTATGATTTTTTTTTTTAGAAAGACTGAACTTTTGAAACATGGTATTTATGGTGGATCATTATGGTTGATTCTATACGTTGATCTGTAATCTGGTGAATCATGTGTGATGGATACACATTTTGTGATTCATGGCTGAAGATGTGTTTTAAGTGAAGTTGTATATCCTTAAAAAAATTTTCTGGGGGAAAATTGTTTTTCACCCCAGGATGGGGGTGTCATGTGACGTAGCCTCACATCAAGGCATGTGACGCTCCATCACATGTAGTCTAGTGATATGAATCATTTCCTCCCATGCCACAACTAAAAAGGAAGAATATTCATGTGGCTTGACTAGTGTAGCGGGCATCCCCATAATTGTGAGGATCACTCATTAAAATAAACATGGGTGGTCATTGGATGAAAGTGACCACTGAGAGATAGTTTAATAAGGGCTGGTAAGGTGCTGGTCATGTGTTTTGAACACTGAGTATGCACTCACTAGGAGGAGGGAGGAAAGAATTAGTTTTAGCCCAGGAGATGGCCTAAAGACTCGAACCTGTCAGGACGTTGGTCAAGGGGTTCTCACCACTGACCAGTCATTACCAGGTGAGCCATAGATAGTTGTGGAAAGGTACAGGGGAAAACCTAAAGAAAAGAGAAAGAAAGTTCATATGTTGAATTGGGAAGCAGGTTACTGACTTACTTACTTAATCCTCTTCATCCCGCAACCTGAGACATAAGGCGCCAACAAGCTCCCTCCAGCCCTCTCTGTCCTGGGCAAGCCAGCTCAGTTCATTCCAGGTCTTGCCTGCCTCTGTCATCTCCTCCTCAACTGTCCTCCTCCAGGTGCCAAGTGGTCTCTGCCTCGCTTCCTCTTCCCGGTGGTGGTGCCCATCTCAGCGCAGTATGAGGGAGCCTGGTCTTGCCCATCCGAAGGATGTGTCCCAGCCACCTCCACCACCCCTGCTTCACCTCGGCCACAATGTTGTTTATGCTGGTGCGCCTTGACACTTCCCTGTTGGTGACACGCTGCTGCCAGTGAAGTTTCAGGATTCAGCAAAGACACTTCCTTCGAAGCCTCTGAGCCTACTCTCAATCTTCTTGTTGGTTCTCCATGTCTCTGAGGCATATAGGAGTACTGAACGTACGTTGGACCTGTAGATCTTCAACTTGTTTTGGTTTGCAGGACAGTTGACTTCCAGATGTTTTTCAACCCGTGAATGCCCGAGCTGCGAGTCCTATCCTGGTTGAGATCTCCTTCTCAATGTTGCTGTCGGCCGAGATGTAGCTGCCGAGGTACTTGAAGTGTTCCACCTCCTCTAGAGCTGAGCCTCGCACACTGGTCTTCTCTGCGCTCTTCGTCTTCACCTTCATGATCTTGGTCTTGTTGGGGGTGAATCTTGAGTCCCACACTGCTGGCTATTAGGTCCACTCTTGATGTTTTTTCCTGGATGTCTTCTGGGCGTGCGACAGCAGTGCAATATCGTCTGCGAAGTCGCAGTCTTCAAGCCTGGATGTCAGTCCCCATACAAGCTCTCTCGCCCTATCGCTGGTGGCCTTCCTCATCACCCAGTCAATGACGACAAGGAAAATTGTCAGCGAGATCACGCAGCCTTGCCTGACCCCGGTCCGCGCGTGGAACCACTCGCTTTGCTGTCCATCATGTCGCACACAGCACTGGTTGTCTGCGTACATGTCCTGTAGGATGTTGATGACTTTAAGAGGAAACCCATAGGCTTCCAAGATCTTCCACAGTGAAGGATGATGGATGCTATCGAAAGCCTTTTGGAAATCAATATAGTTGATGTACAGTGATGAATTCCATTCGATGGACTGTTCCACAATTGTTCGTAAAACAAAGATCTGGTCTGTGCAACATCTCCCACTTCTGAACCCTGCCTGTTCTTCTCGTAGGGTTCTCTCAATGGCTTGCCTCATGCACTGTAGAAGGATACAGCAGAAGATCTTCCCTGGGATGGAGAGCAAGTTGATTCCCCGCCAGTTGCCGCATTCAGAGAGGTCGCCCTTCTTGGGGAGCTTCACTATGATGCCTTTCTTCCATGTGTCCAGAACTTTCTCCTCTTCCCATACCTTGTTGAAAGAGTTTCACTAAAGTCTTTGCATTCATTTTTTGGGGACTGCCTTCAGCATGTCTGCCATGATTCTGTCTTCACATGGTGCCCTGTTGCCCTTTGTCTGCCTGATAGCCTCCACAATTTCCTGTTGGGTGATGCGTCCACGTCTCATCTCTAAGTTGAAACCCATGTCCTCGATGGTGGCTTCTTCATCTGGGTCCGGCCCATTTAATATCTCTCTCTAAATGTTCTGCCCATCTGTTGAGTTGGTCTTCGTCTTTTGTCAAAACTTTCCCGGTCTTGTCCTTCACTACTGTGGTTTTGCTGGTGAATCCGCCTGTAAGGGTCTTGGTAATCTTATAGACGGTCCTGGAGTCTCCTTTCTCTGCTTCAGCTTGGGCCTCTGCTGCCAAGTTGTCTGCAAACTGTCGCTTGTCTCTCCTTGTGCTCTTCTTCACTTCTTTGTTTTTCTCTTTGTACGTTTTGGCAGATGTTTGTCTCTCATCTTCTGTTCCAGTGAGCGTGCCGAGTTTTGCGATCTTTCTCTCCTCTAAGAGTTGCCATGTGGCGTCTGATATCTATTCCTTCCTCTCTCTTCTTCTGTAGCCCAGCACAGCCTTGCTTGTGTCTATGAAAGCTTTCTGTACATTGTCGCACGGGGCATTGATGTCATCTGCTGGTGTGTTGTCCAGGACTTGGAATCTATTAGAAAGTTCAATGGTAAACTGGCTTTTCACCACCTCACTGGTCAGTTCCTTGAGTCAAGGAGTGTTCACTTTTTCTTTTTTGGTGTTCTCTTGAGCTTCAGCTGGAGTCTGCTTAACACAAGATGGTGATCACTGCTAGCGTCAGCTCCTCGAATGGCTTTCACGTCCTTGTCACGGGCGGACCAGTGTTTGAACTTATACATTGAGTTTTAATGGGCTGTTCGTCACAGAGGTTGACTGCAGATTACACTAGTATGTGGAGTGCAGAGGAGAGGGGCGGGGGGGGGGGGGGGCTAGCTCCTCTGTCACATTCAGTTTGTGCACTGCCCATGTGGATCATGCATCCCCTCCGTAAACCCTCACATAGGTGTAGTGTGAGAGGGAAGAGGGAGACCTGGATGAAGGGGAGTGTGTGTGTGTGTGTGCAGTCATTTTAATAACGGTGCAGGGAAATGTCTTGCACGTGTTCTGTGCGTAAAGTGTGTTGTAAATGCTTAGCGTGGGTTGAATGTGAGTATGTGTTTATGTAGGGTGGAGGGGGAACCTTCTGCTATGCCAGCCAGTGTTCGGCGCTCTCATTCTTTTTTGCTCTTGCTTTTCCGGTAAGAGGCCACGTCCTCCGTTGGTAGCCATATTTATTTTTTCCACTTCGTCGTGGAGAGTAGCGGAACCGGGCCGGAACCCTTCGCTGGGCGGAAGGCAGTCCGCTGAACTTGGGAAGGATCACAATCCTTGGGCTACCAACAACATTCTTCAGAGTTGCTCCAGACTCTTACTTCCTTTGCTGGAGGTGGCGCATGTACTGGTGGGGCTTTGGGCTCTTCGCTGAGTGAAGCGTTCCAGTAGCTCTCTTCTGTCTTCACTCGCCGTTCTGGTAAATATATATGTATAAATGTGGTGTGTTGTATTTTCATTGGGTTTGAGAGTTTGTACGCCAAGATGGGATTGGCATTTATTCGATCAGTACATATTTAAGTGGCATTGAGGTCATTTTTTAAGGTGGATGTTTAGTAATGGGCTCTGTTTGGGGAGCTACTTGTAGGCTTGACATATGTATCTAGTTCTGTATTGGAGTCGGTCATATTTGGATAAATGTTGGAGTCGGGATATTCCAGAAGCGATACTTCAAGATTGAAGCAATTATTATTATAATTATTTTTTTCAAACATCAAGTCGGGTCTGGAACGGAACAAATTGCCGCCAACTAACATTCAGTCAACTAGCGGAGATTTCCAATGTGGTGCTCCCGCCATAGGTCCCGCTCCTCGTCTTGTTCTGTGTCTCTGTTTTTTTTTTTTTTATGTAAGTATTTTGTAGATAATATGGAAGAATGAATGAGTTTTATGAATTTCATCTGGCATTAATTTAAAATGGAATGTGAACTTCCAAGAGTTTATGGTATTGTAATTGGTAATGTAAATGAGACAAATTGAGAATTGTAGTAAAGGAAAATAAGGAAAAGAGGAAACAGCAATGATTCAGGAACAGGTGAAACCAAAAAAAAAACAGTTCATTCTTTTTTTGAATTCTTTAAAATTGTTTAAATTGTACGTACACGGTCCACACATGCCCTGCATTCACACACATTATCCACAATTATCATGATTATGCGGCGAGGGACTGACATCCGCCGCAGGGTGCTTTTCGTTTCTTGGGGAGAGATAGGTCACAGTTGCTGATGTTGGGCGACCTGGAGGATGGTCCCAGAGAGGAGGATATCGGAGCAGAGCCTCAGGAGTGCTGGAGGAGTCCGGTGCAGGAAGGAGTCTTCTAGACGCCAGTGAAGAGAGCAGACAGTCTTGCTCCAGAGATCTAATCAGCGGGACAGTCGTCAACAACTCAGTTATGTGACAAGTGTGTGTGGTGTATGGGCTGTGGATCTGTGTGCGTGCGCTAGTGTGATCTAACGTATAGTGTTATGCCCTGTTTGTTGTATTAGTTTGTTTCTCCCTTTCCTCTTCTGTTTGTTGGGGGTAGCTTTAGATGGTGATAGATTGGGTGGCAGTGAGATCCGGGTGGTGGTGTTTTTTTGTTTTTTTTTAGGGGTCCCCTCTATTGGGTTATTTTGTCCCTTAGCGATAGTTAGCTCCTGATAGGATCTACACTCTTCTTCGTTATTTTTTTTTTCTTTGTAGTTATTCTTTTTCCTGTCTTTCCTCCATCTTCTTTGATAGGTGCCCCGATTTCATAAATGGAGTGTATGTGTGAGTGATTGGGGTGTTTAATATATATTTGTGTAAATTTGTATATTTAAAATTTAATAAATATTATTTGTTCTGTACTTCCTGGAGTGGTCTGGAGATAGTGAGTGGTTCAGTGTGTGTTGTCTCTATGCTCTTTGTCTGTCCCTGCCTCATTCCGCTGACAGGGGTCTTTTACCCTTGACATATATGGGGGCTCGTCCGGGATTGAGGTCAGGTAGTACAGACAGGGAGTACTAATTTGAGCAGCACTTGACCCTTACTTGCCTTCTGCGCTCCCGGAGGTGCGTGTTTGTGTTTGTATTAGTGTAGCGGGAGGTTGGTTGGGGAGGGGTTCTAGAGTGTAGGGAACCCATCAGCGGAGCGGTTACCGGATCGGGATTTGCCGCAGCGGAGATTTGCGCTACTTGGCAACGTCGCTGGCGTTCAATTCCGGATCCGAGCCGGTGTTTGTTCGTTTGTACCATCGGTTAGTTGCGTTAGTTATATTACCGTAGTTTTATATATTTATTTAATATATTATTGGGCAAAGTAAGGGGGGAGGTTATTTTTGGACTAGTAGGTTTTTGCTTGTGCAGAGTCTTCAAGGTCAGTGTTTGTACTGACTTAGGAAGTAGGTCACATTTTGCCAGTACCCAAGCCTGCGACTGATTTAGCAAGGTGAGGTAGGTAGGCTTGCGGAATTCCATTTTTATTTTTTTGGCAAAATCAGTGTGCTAGGGAGAGACCAATCCTCTTGCTTTCTCTTCTATTACTAAATTGTTGAATTGTTGTTCTTTGCGCTAAGTGATATTTTGCATAGTATAACGACTTTCCTTTTCTGCTATCTTCTATTCTTATCTTTCGCAGTTTAATTTACCTAGCCTAATTACCTAACATTAAGGTGAGTGGAAGGTTGGTGTGAACAATAAAGTTGTGAGTGGTGTGCCAACCCAGCGCTGAGCGAAAGTGATTTTTTTTCTTTTTTCTTGAAGAAATTCAAACCTAGATATTAAACTTTACAGATAAACTCTAGAAGTAATTACCCAAGAGCTAAGTTTGCAGACTTGTGGGCCCGTTCCATGGGAAAAACCGTGTTGTGCGTGCGTGTTGCCGACTTTTTTCTTCCGGAGTCTAATAGTGCAGTGCAAGTGGCAGACTTTGACGCTGGATTCACGTTAAAAAAAAAAAAAAAAAGTTGCGCTGCTGATGTGTACACGTGTCGTGCGTGTTTACCGTTTCAGTTTCTGCGTGCGTTTCCGTCGTTTGATTGTTGCGCTATCCGTTATTTATTTACTGCGTATGTTGTTATTTGTTTACTTCAGGCTCCGTCGTTTATTTGTCTGCTGCGAGGTCCGTTGTTTACCGTGACGTCATTGGGTTAGCAGATTCAGATTTGACTAGTGTAGCGAGTTTCAGAAGATTGGGCTTCATTGCATACTAGCATTTGTCGAGAGAAGGAAATCGGGTCAACGTTGGCTTGTGACACATTGAGGTGTCAGCCGTTGATTTTATGTTAATCTGGGTCATTCTCTTTCCCCGTTGTTGAGACAGTTGGTCACGTTGAGTGAAACATTTCGCTTGGAGACTAGACATTTCTGGAGCTGAAATGGGTGTAGGGAAACGTTTTTGATTGCGTGGAATCTAAGGTTACTGGCTGGCAAGGATCAGTCACGGGGAGTTGACTGAATTGTTTTCAAATTCTGCCAGGTAAACATATATACATTCCCTACTTTTTGGAAGTTCTCACTGGCAAGGTCAAGAGGTTTATGTTTTTGATTTGTGTTGAGAGATCCAGTTCATTAGGTTACACTTAGCCTATTTAGTCGCATTGAGGTGACGGGGATCTATGCAAATACTCTTGACAAAAGAGAGTGGAACTTATTTTGTTAAGCGAAAAAAAAAAAAAATTCTTTTGTAGTTTCTATTAGCGGTGAGAAGGTGTACACTTTTGACCACTTGGTTTTGAATCAAGTTAGTGGCAGAGCATAATAGTGTTCACTATGGCTACAGGGGAAAATCGTTACCTCACCAGATCCAGGTAAAAGGGCCTGGAATTGTGCCGGGACTAAGTATGCCTACGTCCCCTACTACTACGCAGGTGACAATTGGAACAACTACACAAGTCGTCTTTTCGTCAGGCGAGGTTCAGCCAGCCATCATTGCTTCCCCTTCAGTGTGTTTGCCATCTACTCCCCAGGGAATTAGGCCTTCTTACGGTGGTACGCCACCGCCTTCTACCTTGGGACATCGACCTCGTATAGTACCCTCTCAGGGTGACTACTTACAGAGGTTTACACCTCCACCTTTTACTTCTGGATACCCAACCATGGGATCCTTTCATGGTGATGAAACTTGAGAGAGAAGAAAGAAAGGAAGCAATGGAGAGAAGAGAGCGGGAAGAAAGGAGGGAAGAAAGGGAGGCCAAGGAAAGACGGGAAAAGGAAGAGAGAAAAACCAAGGAAAGAAGGGAAAAGGAAGAGAGAGAAGCCAAGGAAAGAAGGGAAAAGGAAGAAAAAAGAGGCCAGGGAGAAGAGAGAAGAAAATAGATGGAAAATAGAGATGGAAGAAAGGCGGTTGGAAAGAGAAGAGAGGAAACAGGCGATGGCAACAAGAGATGGAAGAAAAGCGACAAAAGCGAGAGAAGAGAGGGCGGTTCAAGAAAAAGCAGAAAGAGATGCAAGAGATAAAAGGGAACAGGAGTTACAAGCAAAGATGGAAGAGGAAAGGAATCAACTAAGAACAGAAGTGCTAGAGCAGTTGGGTATTACTCCAGGGGAGGAAACCACTTCATCACCTGGTGTTCAAGAATCATCACAAAGTGCCGAGGGGAACCAGGATTAACGTGGACCTGCACTTAGCCCCACCCATGCTACACATGCCTGTGCACAGTGAGGGAGATTCCATTGATACCTTCCTTGAACACTTTGAATCAGTGGCAGATAGTTTCCACTTGAATAATGAACAGAAGGCATTACATCTTGTTGGAAAACTTGACAGGAAAAGCCAAGGAAGCATTCATCAACATTCCACAAAGAACCAGTTACGAAAAGTTGAAGGCTGCTTTGCGCCGGAGGATGCACATGACTGCAGAATCATATAGGAGGCAGTTCCACACCATGAAGAAAATGGCGGATGAAACTTTCCACACAGTTCGGAGACAGACTGTCAAGAGTGTTAGACTATTGGTTGGAAACTGCGAAGATGGATGTCAAAGATTGTTTCCTGCTGGAACAGCTCATGAACTCTGTTTCACCTGACTTGCAGTGCAAGTTAGGAGAGGCCCAACCAGAGTCATTCAAGCAGGCCATCAGGATTGCGGAAGCTTTCGCAGATGCCCAGCGTTATTTTAGGCCAGCGTACCAGGGACAAGCAAGGAAACAGGCAAAAGGAAACCAACACTGGACAAGCCTCTCAGCCTGAGAGTGGTGCTAAGTTCTCCAAAGGAAATGCGAAAGAACATCTTAGGAAGTGCTACTTGTGCGGTGACCTCAACCACATCGTGAAGGATTGCCCTAAGCGACTCCCGTTGGCTAAGACATTTGCCCAAACTAAGGTGGCATTTGGAGAAAGTGAGATCACTACACCATCCTGCCCGACGTTTCCCTCTGTGGTGAGCGGCAAAGCCATTGAAGCCATTCGTGACACTGGAGCCCACGACAATATTCGTCGAAAGAGAGGTTGGTACCCCCTGAGGCGCCACGTGGAAGAGAATGTCAGGTATCAGGGATCGAATCTTCTTCAAGGTGAACAGGTGTACTGTCCTGGTGGATATTTCCACACCATACTTCCAAGGAAAGGTATGGGCAGTGGCATTACAGTGGCCAGCATATTCCCTTCTGATGGGGAACTTGGTATGTTTTGAGGATGGTCGCACCAGTGACATTTCAGTCGAGTGTCACCGGAAGTGTTGTGGCTGCCACTACACGTTCACATATGCAAAGAGAAAAAGAAGCTTTGAAAACTCTACTGAAACCATTGTCCCAGCATGATATGGTGACGTTGGAATCCAGCTACTACCGTGCGAGGTCTTCAGGGTAAGGATCCTACGATCAACACCATTCGGAATATGGTAGGAAAACCTCCCAAGGACAAGAAGAGTGGATCAGTGTCGTTCATCAAGCGACAAGGATTGATCCACAGACAATTTGCATCGCAAGATGTGTTAGTAACCCAGTTGGTTGTGCCTAAAGCATTATGAAACACAGTTCTACGCCTTGGACACGATACTCCTATGGCAGGACATCTAGGCACAAGACGTACACTGGAAAGAATCCAACACACGACTTCTACTGGCCTGGAATATCTCAAGATGTCAGGAAGTATTGTCGAACTTGTGATGCGTGTCAAAAGGACTACTCCCAAGGGGCGAATTACCAAGGTTCCTCTGGGAATAGTGCCCCTGATTGGAACGCCTTTCAGCAAGGTCGGGGTTGACCTTGTTGGACCTATTATTCCTGCTTCAGATCGAGGGCATCGATACGTGCTTGTGATGGTGGATTATGCAACTCACTATCCAGAGGCAGTGCCACTCAAGAGGATTGATGCAGTGACGGTAGCGGAAGCACTTGTGGAAGTATGGTCGAGGACGGGCATTCCAGATAAGGTAATGTCAGATCAGGGAACCCAGTTTCTTTCAGAAACCATGTCTGAAGTGTATAAACTCCTTCAGATTCAGCGGGAAACCACAACGCCATATCATGCTCAGGCCAATGGACTTGTGGATAGATTCAACGGAACTCTCAAGCAAATGCTATGGAGACTGGCGCAAGAACAACCCAGGAATTGGGATGGCTTCATTCCGGCTGTATCGTTTGCGTATAGAGAAGTTCCACAGGAAAGTATGGGATTTTCTCCCTTTGAGTTACTCTATGGCCGTACAGTCAAAGGACCCATGGCAATATGAGGGACCAGTGGACCTGTGAAGAAACAACAGATGACCCAGGATTCAAATTGAGTATGTGTTGGAGCTCAAGGAAAAGATTGCTTCTACCTGCGAGTTAGCCCACAGAATCTTTCACATGCTCAGAAGCGGTATAAGTCTTTCTATGACAAGAAAACCCACCAGAGATGGTTTGAGCCAGATGACGAAGTCTTGTTGTTGCTTCCCCTGCATCACAACAAGTTGCAACTATGGTGGCAAGGACCATTCAAGATCGTAAAAACGTGTCGGCGACTGGGACTATGTTGTGCGCATAAAGGGGAAGGAGAAGCTCATACATGCCAACTTGCTGAAAAAATATGAGAGAAGAGAAACCTGCAGCGCTGGGTATGCACCAGTAGTCATCGAAGAGACTAAGGAGACGTCTCCTGTTACGTTTGACATCTCATGTGTGACTACACGATCCAAGGAATCCTGGGGGAAGACGTTAAGGTCGCTGAAGGACTGTCTGGGGAACAGAGGGAAAACGTGCGAGCCCTTTGTAGAGAATACCAAGATGTTCTCTCAAATGTACCCTTAAGGTGCAACTTAGGTACCTGTTCTCTAGTGCTCACTCAAGAAGACTAGTCAGGGTGCGACAATAATCCATTGCCCCATTCTCAAATGGAAACCATCAAGACTGAAATACAGGATATGCTGCACGTGGGGGTGATTGAGCGTTGTTATTCGCCTTACTTCTCACCCATTCTGTTAGTCAGGAAACCAGATGGAAAGATGAGGTTCTGTGTCGACTTTCGTCGACTAAATAAGGTGTTGCGATTCGACGCTGAACCTATCCCGGACGTTGACAAGATCTTCGCCCAATTGGCTAAGGTGCAGTATTTCACAAACTTAATTTAGCAAAGGGATATTGGCAAACACCCAATGGAACCTGCCGACAGAAGCAAGACTGCCTTTACTACTCCTGAGGGCCAATACAGGTCAGAGTTATGCCCTTTGGGCTCAAGACTGCAGGGAGCTGTCTTCAGCAGGATAATGAGACTCGTGCTTGAACCGTTGCAGATGAGAGATGTCCACAAAGCTTATTGATGACATATTATTGGCCACCGAGAGCTGGGAGAGACACATGGAAGCACTCAGGATGCTTTTTTGAACGTATGCGACAGGTACAGCTGGCGGCCCATCCCTCTAAGTGTCGGATAGGGGAGACTGAAATTTCCTTTTTAGGTCACGTCGTGGGACAAGGATTCATGGCTCCTGAAAGTGACAAAGTTCAAAGGATTGAAGAGGCTAAACCGCCAAAGACCAAGAGGGAATTACGCTCGTTCCTTGGTCTCGTAGGCTACTACCGCAAATTCATTCCCCATTTAACTGAAGTGGCAAAAAACCCTGACAGACAAAACTGGAGCTTGAAAGCCGGAAACGCTGATGTGGGGAGATGCAGACGTAGCTGCATTCGAGAAACTCAAGGGAGCGATTCTCCAACAACCCGTCCTGCAGTTGGCGAACCCTGAGAAGCCATTTGTACTCAGAAACAGATGTGTCCAGCACCAGTTTGGGGGCAGTACTCTTGCAGGAATCAAGGGAAAGGATTGTTACCGTCATCGCCTTCGCAAGTAAGAAACTAGTGGGAGCAGGAAAAAGAATACCCACACTATCGAGCAAGAGTGCCTTGCAGTGGTATGGGGCCACACGCCGATTCTACCCTTACCTGTATGGTTCGGGAGTTTGTTCTCCAGATGGATCACCATCCGATCCCTTTGCCTATTACATCGCATTCGGCCTGTCAGCCGACGCCTTATGGGACCCGTGGTGTGTAGAAAAGGTAAGTGAACTAGTGTAAAACCCTTTTTAACACAAAGGGTGGTGATAGAGTTGTGCGCTAGAAGTAGCACTTTGTGTGGCACCATTCATGAACTTTCATACAATGTAGTGTAATGTTGATAATTGGTTTTTTTTATTAGGCACTGGGTCTATATTGAGACCAGATGATCCCTGATCGGTCTGCATCAGCTGTGCCCGTATGGCAAACAAACTCTTTTTTGTTGGGGGGTAGTGTCACTGGCAGCTAAACCAGTGTTGAACGTATACATTGAGTTTTTACGGGCTGTTCATCACAGATTTGACAGCGTATTACACCTAGTATTCGGAAGTGAA
>JADBJO010009615.1:70000-81576 GCA_016801955.1 Conus betulinus | reverse complement strand
AAGGACATGTCCAGACCCGTTAAGATCCGACTTCTTCCGGTGCGTTGGTTTGGGGGTGGGGGGTGGGGGTGGGGGGTGGGGGAGCGGAAGACAAAGGAAATTGGACGCAATCTGTCTCTGTCTCTGTCTGTCTGTCTGTCTGTCTGGCTGGATGGCTGGCTGGCTGTCTGTCTGTCTGTCTGTCTGTATACATTCTAAGGACCCAGTGATTCTCGTCTGTGTTCAGCAGACTTAAGGAAGCAAGGAAAAAAAATACCCGTTGGTTTTGTGCCGAGGGAAGATGTTCAAAGCAGGAGAAAACGGAAAGCATGATGGATGTACTGATTTTGGGACACTAATTGCGCTCGTTATTTTGAAAACTTAACGTTGCGCCGCTAGAAGCTGACAGTTATAGTTCCGTTCCAGTTGAGCTTTAGGGAGGAAAAATAAAAAAAAAAAAACCTGAAGGGGCGGGGTGTGGGAGTGGGGATGGGGGGTGGAAGTTGGAAATGTTCGCTGGAAAAGAAATTGGGAGGGGAGGGGGTGTGGATGATGGCGACGTGGGGGTCGGGTGGTGAGGGGAGGAGGAGAGGAGAGGAGAGGAAGAGAGAGAGAGAGAGAGAGAGAGCGAGAGAAGAGAGAGAGAGAGAGAGAGAGAGGAGAGAGAGAGAGAGAGAGAGAGAGAGAGAGAGAGAGAGAAAGGGGGGGGGGGGGGTGGATGCCTGTAGGGCACTCGTCTTGGAACTCGCTGGGAATACAGTAGATGGACGGTCTAGAACCAACCGTCTGAGAACGAACGCAATAAATGTTGACTGGAATTCCTGTTAACAATAAAAAAAAAAAAAAAAAGGAAAAAAGAAAGGAGAAAATGCACTGAAGTGCCCCCCCCCCCCCCCCCTTGCCCATGTGGTAGCTGAGCAAGGGACAATTTTCTTTGACCCCCCCACCCCCACCCCCTCTCCCAATATAGGAGGTTGTTCACAAGTCCCGTTCGGTTAGTCCCTCGTTTTCGTGATTCTGGATTCTTGGGAAAGAAGCCTGAACGTGGGACGGGCGTTCGTTGTCTTAAAAAACGACCGACATACTTCATGGTGCGTGAATGTGCGAGAGTGCTTACCGTCTGTAAACGAACACTGCAAAGTGTAGGGTAAGCACTCTAGACCAGCACCAGAGCTGCTGTTGGTCAAATCGTACAGTTGACCGAAATGGAAATCTAATGACCCCAGGCGTTTCCTTGGCTTTTCTGTACATTATCAATAGTTGTGGTGGTGGTGGGTGGTGGTGGTAGTGGTAGTAGTAGTAGTAGTAGTAGTAGTAGTAGTAGTAGTTGTATCAGTAGTATTGTTTACCCGTACATCTGCGCACAGAAATTTGTGCAAACCCTGAAATAAGAAAAGAAAAAAAAAAATAGACATTTCGGGTCACTGTCGGAAGATTTTTTTTAATGTATTGGTCTAGTGGCACACATGTGAGCTGAACAGGTGTATGATTCCATATCAGTGCGATTCTATTAGCTAGTTAGCTTTTTTCTCAGAGATCATTATTACTGTGATTGAACAGGAAATGTATTCCACACACATCTGTTGTATTCTATTAGCAGGTGAGTTTTTTTTTAAAAATGTCAGATAACTTATTACTGTGGCTAATGAGTATTTTATGTGACTGTCTTATTTTATTATAGTTTCGTAGTTGAAAAAAAAATCTAATATCTAAGTCATTTAGACTACTGAAGAGTTCATATATCGCATTTAAATCACCTCTTTAATCTTCTTCTGCCTTTTTGGGAAGTGTAGGTTACGGTACTCCAATCTTTCGTCAAATGTTCTGTTGTCAAAAACTGATCTCGGTCGTTTACGGGAAGAAACTCATAGCCTGGTATGGGAGGAGGGGGGGGGGGGGGGGGGGGGGGGGGGGGCTCTTGATGTGGGGGGATGGACTAAAGGAAGTCTAATTCGGGCCAGTTCTCTGTCAGTCGAGAGTCAGTAAGATTAAGCTTGGCCAGTGTGGAAGAGAAGGGGCACTTGAACTGTACTTTTATCCCCCAAAAGTTTGAACCTTGCTCAAGCAGAGATTGTGGAGTTCCGAAGCTTGGGTCCATGGGTCCTTGGCCCTGCCTGTGAGCGTGACTCGTACTGCTGGGCACAACAAGCCAACCAGTGGGAGCCGAGTTAGAGGCGAGGAAAAACCAGGCCAACGAAAAACAGGAAGGAGGAAGATGTTGGGGATGAACAAAAACTCAGATAAGTTTGAGAGAGAGAGAGAGAGAGAGAGGGTGGGTGGGATTGATATGGTAAGAAGTGTGTGTAGATGAGCAGGGCGGAAGAGGGTAATTGAATGAAAAGGAACTCGTAGAAAGTAGCTGGAGTACAACAAAATCACTAAGAGCACTGAAGAGTTCATGTCGCATTTAAATCATCTCTTTAATCCTCTGCCTTGTGTTAAGGGGGCGGTGGGGGGTGGAGGGTGGGGGGTGGGTGGGGGGGTGGGGGGGGGGGGGGGGATGAGGCCTACGGGAGCACACGGGCAAGACGGATTGCCGAAGAGCGCAGCGCGAGTCGTCCTGACTGGAACTAAAGGGAGGT
The DNA here is from genome assembly GCA_016801955.1 of Conus betulinus. Taxonomy (NCBI): domain Eukaryota; kingdom Metazoa; phylum Mollusca; class Gastropoda; order Neogastropoda; family Conidae; genus Conus; species Conus betulinus. The sequence continues at coordinate 79,015 of JADBJO010009615.1, read as the reverse complement.
GACATGACACCACTGCTGTAGGAGCTTCACTGGCTGCCTGCTAAATGTTGACATCAGTACAAGCTGGGGACTCTTGCCTTCTGTTTCTTTCTGTCGTTCTCTCTTCCGTTTACACCTGTTCTCAGCGCTTCGCGCGTACCAGCCGTCACGTACTCTCTCTCTCCCCCGCTCCTCTCGTCAGAAACTCGTAAGACCCCAAAGCACAGTCTAAAATCGTTTGGAGAGCAGTCCGTTGATTTTTTTATTTTTTTAATTTTTTTATTAGCTTTCCGCTCCAGCGGTTTGGAACTCACTGCCTCCCACTGTCTGTAGTCTGCGCAAAATACTGCTAAAAATCGTGCTAAAAAACGTTTTTTTTTTTTTTTCAGCAGAGCATTTAAGACAACATAGTTCTCACCGCTTCATTCCCCCCCCCCTCCCCCCTCCCACCTTGTTTGTCTCCTCCCTTCCCCGCCCCTTTGCTAGATCTGAGAGGTATTTAGATCATGGAGTCTTGGGCCATTATCTGCATTCTGTCACAGCCAACTGAATCCTCAGATGCCGTTTTATTTGAGGCCTGTGACTACACTCGTTATGCCACACTCCCTGTCGTCGTGCTGCCGGTAGAACCTCACCACATCCGCTTAGGTTGTAGGGTGCCGGGGTACGACGGGCGGTATGGGTGGGGAGGGTAGGGAAAGGAGGGGGAGTTTAGCGGTTTTGTTTTTTCGTCACTTGAGGCTATGTCTGGGGGTGGGTGGCGTGGGAGTTTGTTGTTGGGACCGTGAGAAAACAAAAGCGAGGCTGGGTTAAACGGGTATTAGGAAACAAATGGGTTTTAAAAACGGGTATTAGGAAACAAATGGGGTTTTTTTTTTTTTTTGTAAACGGGTATTAGGAAAAAAATTGGGTTAAATGGGTTTTAGGAAACAAATGGGGGTTAAACGGGTATTAGGAAACAAATGGGGTTAAACGGGTATTAGGAAACAAATGGGGTTTTAAACGGGTATTAGGAAACAAATGGGGTTTAAACGGGTATTAGGAAACAAATTGGGTTTGAAATGGTGTAGATCTGTGTGACAGATCAGAATTTAACACCTCTCTCTCTGCCTCTGTCTCTCTGTCTGTCTGTCTGTCTCCCACCCACTCCTCCTCTCCCCCAGTGTGTCTATCAGTCTGTCTCTCATTTACTCAATAATTCACTTAATCTCTCCCCCTCCCCCCCCCCCCCCCCCCCCCCCTCTCTCTCTCTCTGTGTCTCCCCGTGTCTCTGTCTGTCTGTTTTTCCTGCCTGGATGTTTGTCTCGGCTTTCCCCCCTCCCTCTGAGTCGCTTTGTATGCTGAATCTTATACCCCCCCCTTCTCTGTCTGTCTGTCTGTCTTTCTCCCTCCCCTCCTCGCCCCTCCATCTATCTGTCTGCCTCTCTCTCTCTCTCTCTCTCTCTCTCTCTCTCTCTCAGTCTTCCCGTCTCTTTCTGTGTGTGTGTGTGTGTGTGTGTGTGTGGTGTGTGTGTGTGTGTGTGTGTGTGTGTGTGTGTGTGTGTGTGTGTGTGTGTGTGTGTGTGTGTGTTTGTGTGTCCCTGTGTCTGTGGCTGTCTGTCTGTCTTCTTGACTGTATCGTGTTTGTCTCGTCTTTTTTTTTTCGCCTTCTCTCTAAGTCGGTTTGAATGTTGAATCTCATACCCCCCCCCCCCCCCCCCCAATCTCCCGCTCACCCACCGCCCTTAGTTTTCGTTCTGTCTGCTGGTGTCTACGTTATTGCCTTGGTGTCTATCGGTTACGAGCTCTTCCACCTGACACCCTTGTCCCTCTGTCTCTTTCTCATTTTTTGTAGCTATTACCACCCTCCCTCCCTTCTCTCCCCTCTCTTTCTCTCCAAGTCTGTCTTTCTCTACGTGGTAATTGTTTTTCAGAAACTGCCAGGTGGGAGAGTTGATAATGAGAAAAAGGAACGGTTCCTCCCGAATCACGCCCAAAGTCCAGGGATTCACTTTGATGATTCATAGAACAGAATGACCGATTCTCCATGTTGGAGGATATGTCTTAGATTTGATTTTTGGATGTCTTGGGATAGCCTCTCCTCCACCCTTCCATGTCTCCTTCTCTCTGAGCTTTGGTGGATGTTTACCGACAGTAAAACGGCACGTGGGAAGGGGTGTATTGTCAGACTACAATCAAAAGTTCCTGCTCCAGTCAGCGCTGTGGGAGGGGAGGCTTTTGTTAAAAGTTCTACCTGCGTGTACACAGTGTATACTATTCAATACCCCCTGTCCCACCACCCCACCCCTGTTCCCCCCCCCCCACTCCCTTCAAATTTCCGTTAGGTCGCTCTCTCTCCCACCACGCCCACCACCCCACACTTCCTGCCGTCTTCCAGCCGTTTCTTTGCCCCCTACCCCCCCCCCCCCCCTGCCCTCCAATTTCGATACTACGTATACAGCAAGTGAAGAAAGAAATCATCCATTCTCCAACAGGTCTTTTTTTTTTTTTATCGATGATTTTCACAGATTTCCGCTTTAAACTGCATCGGATAGAATACGGGGAAATGGTCTGGCTTTTATTTGAGTCCTTAGACTGTGTCATTCTGTCTGTCTGGTCTGTTGTGTCCAGGGGCGATCTCCGTCTCTGTCTGTCTGTCTGACTGTTTGTCTCCGCCTTGGCTTAAGGCTGTGTCAGGCCAGTTGGCAGGCTAGAACACTAAGGCTACATCAAAATGTTGTTAGGCTTTGCATAGTTATGTGGGGATTGTCTTCAGTTGTGACAAGCTCCTAGCATAACATTATCAGTCTCCCAAATCCCCCGAAGTCGGAGTGTGGCTGCGCATGTGGAGGGGGTAATCAAAAACGGTCACACACGTCATGTTCTCATCCCCAGCTGATGCATTTTTACCATACTGTTCAAGTAGTTCGGCTGATTGGATGATCCCTGGAGTCTTTTGGCCAGGATATGACAACAACAACAACTGTTTGTCTGTCTTTATCTCACGCACGCATCCCCAACACACACACACACACACACACACACACACACACACACACACACACACTGTTTTATTTCTTGTTCCCCCCCCCCTAATGCGCTCTCTACACTTATCTGCTCCAGTCTCAAGCTCTTTTTCTTTCTTCTTTTATTATTTTTTTTTTTCAAAGGGAGTGAACATCCTCAGAGGGGAAAAACCCCCCTGAGAAGTGAAACACCCGGAGAGCACTATTTCCGGGCAGCGTTCCCATCTTCTGTTGAGACCTGATTGAATCAGCTTCACTGTAAGGGGCGGGGGGGGGGGGGGGGGGAGGGGGGGGGGGGGGGGGGGGGGGGGGGGGAGACGGCTTCCATCCTCTCTCCGGCGCAAACAAGAAAAAAAAAAAAGAAGTGGTGGAGAAGGAGGAGGAGGAAGAGCAGGAGGAGGGGGAACCAAAATCTTCCTCCATTGCATCTCCATGGCAACAAATCTCATCAATCATGGTGGACCTCATCGCCCGGAGACTCTTCAGCTAGACGAGGGGGAGACAGACTGAGAGAGAGAGAGAGAGAGAGGAGGGTGGGTGGTGGGGGGTGGGGGATGGGGAGAAGCTGTACAAAAAAAACGACCGCAACAACAAACAGCTGACTGTTACGCTGCCCTCGCTCTTTCGTAATTGTGGGGGGTTTGGCTCGTGTTCTGGCACTTTGGTTTTTGACTCTGGGGTTGGTTGGATGCTCCAGGATGTAGATGGGGGAAGGGAGACAACTTGTTGTTGATGGGCTGCAGAGTGCGTTTAGCCAGGACTTCTTCCTTTCTGCCCTGGGACTGCAGGTGTCCTTCCTCTACCTCAGTTGATTTTCCCCGGGAGAGAAAGCCCTGTCGCTGCCTTAAGAATTTTTTTTTAGTGCTTTTATCAACAGAGGCTTACTTCCAATAACGGACAAAGCCATGTCATTTCTTTTTTCATAGAATCATTTTGTTCTACCAACCATAACTAACTCCAATGAGGGGGGAAAAAAAAAGCGCCGTCGCAGCTTCCTACTGCTTGTACCGTTTTGATCCCACCCCTGGTATTTTCCAGTTGGAGGCAGAAAGACGGTTGTTGTCATCACGACCCTGCTCCTTCACGCGTGGCTCAACTGACTGAAGCTTTATTTCAGCAAGAAAGATGAAAAACAGCCCCATCACCACTTTTTTTTCTGTTACGCCTTTCAACGGCTTAGGACCGTATAACCTGGTACAGAACTGCTCGTATACTTCGATCGGCACAACATCTGCAGAGTTGGGACTGACGTGTTGGACGTCGATCTGTGTCGGTTGTTTGTCCTTCGGGGGCGAAGATGACCACGACTTCTGCTTTCTCTCTGGCGGGTGTGTGTGTGTGTGTGTGTGTGTGTGTGTGTGTGTGTGTGTGTGTGTGTGTGTGTGTGTGTGTACGAAGATGTCTGATGATCTGGTCGATCCTCGCATTGAATAGTCTGTTGCAGTGTGGACAGCGCAGACTTGGAGGCGAGCCAGACTGAAAGGTGGTGCTTGCTCTGTTTTGCCGAAACCAACGTTTAGGCTCCTGTACCTCCTGCTCCGCACGCCTCCTATCAAAGTCTTTCACGGTGGATTTGTTCATGGTGCGTCAGGTTGGACGTCGATACGTACAAATACAGCGAGGGCACCAGCCGCCGTGGCGAAGTGGTTAGCGTCGCGGACTGCCGGCAGGGAGGTCGTGGGTTCGAATCCCGTCAGAGTCATGTGGGTTTTTCTGCCCCGACCGGCTCCTGCCCAGAGTTGAGTTTGCTGCGGACTCAGTTGGGAAGACTGGGACCACACAGTCAAGTTTCATCCACTTAATGGATGCGTTTCTGAGAGTGTAGCTCATATTTCCTGACCAACACTGCAGGTGCCGGTATTTCTCGGGCCTGGTTGACGCCGGGATGTATTATGAAAGGAAGCGACGGAGGGCTTACTCACGCCGGCTCCACGACTAAGCAATTATTATTTAAAATTTTTTTTTGGTGCTGTCCCAGTCTCAGCGCCACCTCAGAGGCAGTGCACACACGCCGCTCATTCCGACACCCCGTCCACGGACACCACCTACTAAGCTCCCTACTGACGACAATAATTGCTTAGTCGCGGAGCCGGCGTGAGTGAGCTCTCCCTCGGAGGGCGCCCACCACGTCCGTCCAACGACAGCCCCCATGGACTCGCGATACCGGTGACCCCGACGGAAACCAAACCAAGGCCACAGACGTGGAGAGGACATCGAAAATGAGGTCACCATGAGAGCAGGGCATGAAGGGCCACAGAATTTGAGACATTTTTTTTTTATGCTGATCGATGAGAATGAGGATGATTAAGATGATGCTACGATTTCCATTTCGGTCTGAGACTACATGACAGGGCTGTACTCTACGCTTCCTTTCATAATATATCCCGGCGTCAACCAGGCCGAGAGATACAGGCACCTGCAGTGTTGGTCAGGAAAATTTGAGCAACACTCTCAGAAACGCATCCATTAAGTGGATGAAACTCGACTGTGTGGTCCCAGTCTTCCCAACTGAGTCTGCAGCAAACTCAACTCTGGGTAGGAGCCGGCGGGGCAGAAAATGAGGTGGCGCATAGGTTGGGACAATAAAAGAAAGAAAGAAAAAAACAGCGAGTGCTGTTAGCTGGCGTACAAGTGATGTTGTGACTGACAGAGGACAGCGGAAGGCGAATGTAATAACGATGTAGGGGGTCGGATCGAAATGTTTGTCTTTGACGCAAGCGCGTCACCATCATCAGCCTGGGGACTTTCCCCCCTCGCTGGTTCCAGATTTTAAACAAATTACACGGGTAATAAAGCTTCCGCGTTGAACCTCATCGATCGTGGTGAACTATGTCGCGCGAAGTTTGTTCAGCCTGACGGAGATTAAGCCGAAAGAAAAGGAGGAGAGGTTGGGAAAAAAACGATGACAACATGCCGCAGTACTTGCTGTACTCTTTTATATGACGGTTTTTTTTTTCATGTGTTCTGGGTCTTCGATTTTGAGCGGTTAGGAAACGTCTCCAGGTTAGGAACGTCTCCAGGTGAAAGGTGAACATTTGTGGAAAGTTCTTTGGTAACCTCTTTCGAACAATCAGAAAGTAAACGTTACTTTCCTTTTTCCATTGTAGTGACGCACGGTTTCTGCGCACATAGGCGAGCTCAGCGGAAGTGCATCTCGCGTGAGAAGTGTTCACTGACACTCAGGTAAACAAGCAGACGAACTCCGGCAATACGACACGAGAGCTTGAAGAGAGAGCGTCCGGCTAACTTGTTAGCTTAGGGAGTACGACACTAGGCCTTGAGGAGAGAGCGGACTAGCTAACTTGTAGTTGGCTAGGGAGTTCGACACTCGGCCTTGAGGAGAGAGAGCGGACTAGCTAACTTGTAGTTAGCTAGGGAGCTTCAACACTCGGCCTTGAGGAGAGAGAGCGGACTAGCTAACTTGTAGTTTAGCTAGGGAGTTCCACACTCGGCTTTGAGGAGAGCGGACTAGCTAACTTGTAGTTAGCTAGGGAGCTACGTCGTAGTACAGTGACAGTAACACTAGTGACAGACCAGTGCTAGGGCCTCCAGGTTATAGGAGACAGTTTTGCTCTGGCACTGCGACAATACAGCCGTAGACGGTTACAACGGCAAGGACGGCTTTGACAGTTTTCACTGCTGGGACCGGAGGTGGACACTGACAGAAAGACGGTGACTGTGTGTGACAGACCTTACTTGTATTGGTAGTTCATGCCAGTGAAGGGCTTGGGAAAGAATCCTGACGAAACCCCCAAGCCAGTCTGGACTGACCAGGTAAGGTAGAGTGCGTGTGTGTGAGTGTAAAAGTGCTAGGTAATATAAGCGAACTTCTCTTGAGTGTAGGGAAAACACTTCACCTTTTACTGCGTGTATTTTTCATTCAGCATTATATATATATGTATATATTTATTTATTTAAAAAAATCATGTATTGGTCAACTGGCATTACTTTTGCCCTGACTTTTTTTTCATCACATGTTTTAGTGATCTGACGTTACTTTGTTCTTGCCTTTTTTAACACACATATAAGTGTCATCAAGGGTCACGCTACATTCTCCCGTTACCTTTATTGTAACCCACATGGATCAGTCATCCAATGTTACTTTAAAGAAAACCTCCTTTGTTTTATAATGGCTACCAGACTAAACAAGTCACTCAGTTGAAGAAGCACACTCACTGTGTGCGTAGCTTTCATCGGCAATCCGGCCGACTTCTTCAGCGCAACTGCTGGGTTGAGAACTGGCGTCAAATGCGCCAAGTGCGCCGGCAAGTCCGAGGCAATTTCTTCTCAGAGAGAGTGGTGATGATGATGTGGAACAGCCTTCCTGAGTCAGTAGTGACAACACCCACCCTGAATACCTTCAAAAACAGACTTGATGCCCATTGGTCAGATCATCCTAGTCTTTATAATCCCAAATGCTATGAGCCAAACAACTAATTTCAACTGACATTGACAATCTTCCCACCATTACGTCAGTCAGCTCTATGGCACATCAATAGAGCGATGAACCGATCTTAGAAAGATCTTTCAACATCGAAAACTACAAGCAAGCAAGCAAGCAAACTGGTGCGCACCGCCGTGAGCGAACTCACGACAATGGGACTGAATGAGTGAGGAGTACACTGATGGCAGGTTGTGTCGGCCCCGGTCGCGGTTAAAGGTGGGGTTCCTGGCGGCGATGTGGACTGCCTCCTTTAACCCCCCTTCTTGTTTTAAAAATCAAAAGTGTCACGCTGCCAGCGTCGTCTTTTCCTTCCCCTCTTAACAATCGTATATGTCAGGCCAGGGTTACGTTTTCCTTGCTGGTTTTTTTTTGTTCTTGTTTTAAAGCAAAGAAGTACGGGCAACTAGTGTTACTTCACCCTGCGTTTTTTATGGTTATTATTCTGGAAGAAAAGTGTGCTAACAGAAAGTAACTGCGTCGCCGAAGATGAGCCTTACATCACCACAGCCTAAGCTTTTAGGACACGTTTCTGCTGCGACTGCAGCATGGAGACGTTCGGCTTGGCAAGACGTTGTTGGCTGGCAGGTTTGGTCGAGGTAGGAGCCTGGGTGGGAGTGAAGTCATTAGGACCGCCGAGCGGTCGCCTGGAGTTTGTTGTTCCGTTGCGGTTGATGTTGTCATCATCATGGCGATTCCTCCAAAGCTGTCGTCAGGGCTACCGGGCGGCCGTTTTCATGCCGAGTGGCGACGGTCCTGTGCCGCGTGAGGCCGAGCGGGGAGACATACGAGGTACAAGTCACCGAGCCGCTGCACGTAGATCCATGTCCACTCTGCGCCATGGGGGGGGGAATCCCCCCGCTCCCCCATGTCCACTCTACACCCATCGGGGGTGGGGGATTCCCCCCCCCCCCCCGGAAGGCCCTGCTAGACGTGCAGGCCACTGGGTAGTTTGCAGAGTGGCAGCGCCTCGTCACCAAGTGCACCCCCGGCGACACAGGCTAGTCCCGTCGTCACTCGTAGTGCGAGGAAGGAAATCGGTGCCGCCCTAAGCCTGTGTCAGGAAATTAAGTTTTACGTCCACATAGCGAAAGCTTGTAGGGACATTTAAAACATGTGGGGTAGTTTTTGCTCCCACAAGGAAACCTAACACAGAGCAACTTTTATTCAAGACTGGCACAGCCTTTTAAACTTGATATAAGTCAGACAAATACAAAGACGAAACAATCTAATAGTGGGTGGATGGGGTGGGGGGGGGGGGGGGGGGGGGGGGGGGGGGGGGGGCGGGGGGGGGGGGGGGGGGGGGGGGGGGGGGGGGGGGGGTGGGGCGGGGGGGGGGGGGGTGGAGTGGTGGTGCGGAAACAAGCGCAGGCCAACAACTTAATTGTACTTGGCAAAACTTCGAACTTAAGGAAGGGGGTGGAAGGTTGAAGATGGAGAAATTGGGAATATGAATTTAAGAAAAATAGATTGCAGATATGAAAAATCTTCTCTAGTTGCATAAGGGGAACCATCGCAATCCCTTTTGAGGACAGATATATTTGTATTGCCTGTTCCGAGGCCTTTCGTTCGCTGGCTCGGAAACTCATT
>JADBJO010009615.1:57500-65000 GCA_016801955.1 Conus betulinus | reverse complement strand
AGAAACTGTGCATCAGTTGAAGTCATTTCCATCAATACGATCCCCTTATCACCATCTCTCTCTCTCTCTCTCTCTCTCTCTCTCTCTCTCTCTCTCTCTCTCTCTCTCTCTCTGTGTCTCTCTCTGTGCTTGAAGTTCCACAATAGTTTCATTATTGTTTCATATTTCATATGAGAGTTATGTATTTGCATGATAGAAATTGTGTGCTTAAAACATTTTTTTTAGCTTGTGCTTATATGTTGTATTAGTTTCTGTCTTGTTTATGAGGGCAGGACCCCCCAAAAAAACCGGGAAATCTGATTCTTTAACCCTCAAGAAAGATAATATTGACTTGACACACTCACACACACACAGACACACGATCTCTCTCTCTCTCTCTCTCTCTCTCTCTCTCTCTCTCTCTCTCTCTCTCCACACGCACACACACACACACACACACACAGACACACACACACACACACACGCACACTCTCTCTCTCTCTTTCTCTCTCTCTCACACACACACACACACACACACACACACAGACACAGACACACAGACACACACACACACACACCACACACAGATACAGTCACAGACACACACACACGCACGCACACGCGCGCGCACACACACACACACACACACCACACACACACACACACACACACACACACACACACACACACACACACTCTCACACACACACACACACACACACACACACACACACACACACACACGGCACAATAGGCCACGATGAACACAGTAAATAGGCCATGATAAATACAGTGCAATCGGCCACAATAAACATATGAATAGATCAAATATATTGCAATAGGCCCACGGAGAATACAGTGAAAAGGCCACGATATATATCGTGCAAAAGGGCCGCGATAAACACAGTAAATAGGTCATCATAAATACAGTGCAATAAGCCACGATAAATATAATAAGCCATCATGAATGCATTGCAAAAGGCCACGATATTGCAATAGGCCCACGGAGAATACAGTGAAAAGGCCACGATATATATCGTGCAATAGCCCACGATAAACACAGTAAATAGACCACAATAACTACATTGCAATAGGCCACGATAAACACAGTAAATAGGCCACCATAACTACTTGCAATACCCCACGATAAACACAGTAAATAGGCCACCATAAACACATTGCAATAGGCCACGATAAACACAGTAAATAGGCCACCATAAATACATTGCAATACCCCACGATAAACACAGTAAATAGGCCACCATAGATACATTGCAATAGGCCACGATAAACACAGTAAATAGGCCACCATAAATACATTGCAATAGGCCACGATAAATACAATAAATAGGCCACCATAAATACATTGCAATAGGTCATGAGGAATACAGTACAGCTTAATATAATTCAGTGCAACATACCGGATACATCTCAGCACATCACAATGCGGTGGAACACAAAACAGTGTGTAACCATACAGTTTGTGACATGACGCAGTGTGTAAACACAATGCTGTGTAGAACAATGCACCGCAGAAAAAAAAAATCACAGCTCGGCGCACCACAGTACAATAACGGAAACATTATGCAGCCACACTGATATCCTACCCCCCGACTTCAACACAAGCTTTGCGGGTATGGTAGATCTCTTTTTGTCACCTCCTGCGCTTTTGTTTGTTTGTTTGTTTGTTTATTTTTGTTGTTTTTTTAAAATCAACCAATGATTATTTAAACTGTCGTTTGGGAAAAAAAAAAATGGTATGGTGAATGAATAGGAAGGGGGGCGATGTGACAGGAAGCAAAAGGATGGGCGGGAAGGGGGGGGGGGGGGGGGGGGGGGGGGGTGAGGTGAAGAAGAAGCTGGGGTGGGGATGGGGTGGGGGGGGTGGGGGGGTGGGGGCAGGGCGAAGATGGGAAGAAAGAGGTGATATATATTTATGACGCCTGGTTCCGTTCATGAAAGAGTGAGTGGATTCGTAAACGGTACTAGGCGGTTTGACCCGTCCTCGGGTTCTGTTGTAACGTGCGCTGAGCTTGTCTGGTAAACAAACAAAAAATAAAATAAAAGAAAACAAAACAAAAAAACAAAAAACAAAAACAACAAACAAACAAATAAACAAGCAAACAAACAAAAAAAAAAAAAAAAAAAAAAAAGCGCACAAAAAATCCAGACCAGATCCAGATGGCTTAACTGTCTTGTTGACGTCTCGTAAACTGACGAAGAACGAAATCGTCTGGCTGGCTGTCTCGTTGGGAGGCTGCTGTACTGTATGTATGTATGCATGTATGTATGTATGTATGTGTATGCGTCGGCGGGCTTCGCGACTCGACGACAGGGAAAGAAAAAGTTTTTAATACGATTTGCACGGAGGGTACTGAATACCCCGGCTAATCTCCCCGGCTCCCTCCCACCTTGGGTGTATACCAGTGCCCGTTTTTTCCGTCATCGTCTCTGTTAGCTGTGTTTGGCTGTCTGTCGGTCTGGGTGTGTGTGTGTGTGTGCGTGCGTGCGTGCGTGCGTGCGTGCGCGCGCGCGCGCGCGCGCGTGCCTGCGTGCGTGCGTGCGTGTGTGTGTGTGTGTGTGTGTGTGTGTGTGTGTGTGTGTGTGTCTCTCTCTCTCTCTCTCTCTCTGTTTCTGTCTCGTGTCTTTCTGTCTGACTGTCTGTCTCTGTCTCTCTGTCTCAGTCTGTGTGTGTGTGTGTCTGTTCTGTTTTTGTCCTCGACTTCTCTTGTTAGCCACGTCTCTGTCTCTTTCTGTTTCTCTGGCTATAACTCTGATTCATTTTCTCCTTTCATCATCTAACCCCCCTCCTCCTACCCCCCCCCCCCCCCCCCCCGTCTGTCTGTCTGTCCGTCTCTGTCTGTCTCTGTCTGTCTGTACGTCTGTGTCTGTCTCTGTCTGTCTGTTGCTGCTGTCTGTCTGTCTGTCTCTCTGTTTTTCTCTCCCCCCTCTCTTAAACGTAACAAAACCGACAACACATCACCTTCAGGTTTATGTGTGCATCCCTCCCCATTGCTCACGTATCCGTCTATGCCCCCGTTTCTCAGCCTGTCTGTGTATCTGTCTTTCTCTGCTTGTCGCTGTCTCTGTCTGTCGGCTGTGTATCTCAGTGCGTCTGTCGGTCTGCCTGCTGTTTGTCTGTCTGACTGTCTGTGTGCCTGTCTCTGTCACTGTCTGTGTTTGTGTGTCTGTCTGTCTCTTTCTGTGTCTCTCTCTTCTCTCGTTCTCTCCGTCTGTCTGTCTGTCTGTCTCTCTCTCTTTCAGAGACGACCGAACTCTCCATGTCTGCTCTGTTTATGTGCGTCTTTCCCTTTATCTCCATCTCTCATTCAGTGTGTGTGTGTGTGTGTGTGTGTGTGTGTGTGTGTGTGTGTGTGTGTTCACTGTGTGTGTCTTTACTCTGTGTGTGTGTGTGTGTGTGTGTGTGTGTGTGTGTTGAACAACATGCACATGCATACACTTAACAGACTGACGTACGGTCAGACAGCCAGCCAGCCAGCCAGACACACTCACAGACACACACACACACACACACACACACACACACAACACACACACACACACACACACACACACACTGCTGCTGCTGCTGCACAGTTCATTCACGCACGGGCCCTGCCCTACTTGGTTCGGTCGCCTGGCTTGGTCGTGGCATCGGTCGAAATGTGTCATGCGTTGATCGATCAACATCAAACCGTTTGTTTGAAGGAACGCGATTAGCATCCCATCGAATGATTCATTAGGAGAGCTTGAAGCGACTTGGGAAGGAAGGGAAAAAAAAAACCCCGAAGCTTCTACAGCGAGGTGAAGGGAAGGTAAAGCGTGGATAACCAACAAAGACCCCTAGCTTCTTATCTCCTTCGCCCACAGCGACAGAAAAGATTTCAAATCACATTAAGTGATGAAAATCAATAATGTCTGTAAGTAACCATTCATCGTGACACACTTTTTTTTTTTTGAGTGGAGGGTGGGGGTTTCCTCGTTTTTGTTCTAAGCCCCTCTTATCTACCTGCGTGTGTCAGATGAATGGGCACCCAGAAAAAAAGCTGTATTGGCGTGGGAGGTGCGTGCTTATAAATCGTTTCACCATGAACAAGAAATGAGTTGCTGTCCAAGGCTGGTATAACACTATGTTAACCAGTCCACGTCCCAAAGCACTACCCAGCGGATCAGTAGGAGCGAGCACCCACACACTCACTACCTACCCCCCCCCCCCACGACTTCCGGGAAGTAATTCCAGACGATTTCCTCCTTTGTTAAAAAATGCTGCTGCCCCACCTTTAAAGTTATAAAAGTGTCCTAAACGATAAACACAAGCAGTCAAAGTACATTGCGCCAGAATTTGAGGAACGAGGGTGTCTGGACCTGGGTCAAAACTAACCCCCCCCCCCCACCCCCAGCTCTGTTCCAGAATGACTCCCTCCAGTGAGTGCGATAAGACATGGTTCAGAAACATTCCCATGGAGAGAATAAAGGTAAGCGCCCGAAGTTATTCACTCTCTGTGACACGGATGTGGCGATGGACCACGCATCACCCTAGAGGATGTTCCTGGTGGACCATGCCTCAAAGCACACAACAGGGGAATGGTTTTGGAAGGGGGTGTCGTGTCGTCGTGGTTCACGTCCACAACCACCCCCCACCCCCATTCCCCTCAGATCAAGGAGCACCCCCAGGACTCTCTCTGCGACACCTCTGGCGTTCACGCCCTTTCTCTTCTTCGTGTGCGCAAATCTGACAATGGATGCCAATACAGGGCGTTTGTGTTACACGTGCATCCTGTTTCGGCTAAGTGTACAAACCATGTCAAAACCTATACAGTGCACAATCGTGTGTAATCCCGTAGGACTGGAATGTGTAAAGCAACTTTTTTGTTTTATTTGGCTGGTCATGGGCCATAGTACCTAGAAATCAGCGGGTTCCAATTTTCCCACCTACGTACCCCTCTCGGGAACCCCTTCCGAAGTGACCCGTGACGGCACCGACTTAAACGTCATTTTTTTAACAGTTCATCTATTTTCATGACCTTGGAGTCATTCTAGGGGTTTTTGATGGTGCTGATTTGAACTGTGACATTTTCAGGTCAATCCAAAATGGACATAACTGATTTCCACCTACATCCTGTATAAATGGGATGTGCCAGAATGACGACCGTATGGACCTTAACCCATAGGTCTAACTTCTCCACTTTCTTTTTCATTGCGTGGGGTTTTCGTTGGCAAAGCCTACAACGGAGGAATGGAGTTCCATTTGATTTTCACTGACCAGGCCCTGGAACAAGAGATCAAAGATCTGAAGCGTCATGGCGGGATTGTTGGCCTCAGTAAAGATGACACAGCTCTTGAACAACTCGTGACCTCAACCCCTCGCCTCACTCACATGGTGAAACAGTTCCGCAGTGACTTTCCCCAATTTCCCCAGTCTTCCGTACGATGCGAGCACTACCAGCTGTATGGAGACATGGCTGTGAGGATTGTCACAAACGCGCTGAAAATCCGCCACTCAGTCGAAAAAGCACTGTGCCAGCAACCCCTTTGCAGACAAGACCCCTCCGGAGAACCTGGGTTTGTCAACTCTTGTACAAGAAAATGCCAAAGGAGACATTTCGCATTATGCACAGAAAGGTAAAAGCGGCTTCAGGAGTTTGTCCAGGAAAGACTGCTCAATACCTCAAAAGTGAGTGAGTGGGACTCGCTGCAGAAGACGAAGCTGAAAGCTTTCTCAAAGCTGATGGAGAAAACCAAGGTTTTGGTCGGTCAAAAGGTGATCAAGTTGTGCGAGGAGCATGAACTGCTTGGAAGATTTCTGATCATCCTGTAGTGCAGACCTCAGCTGGTGCCAAAGCTGGAAGACACTACAGGGGACTTTGAAATGTCGGTGGTGCCACGCTCCCTCTGTGCAGTGGATGGATCACTGGACGTACCTGCAGACAAGGCCAGTCTCATGCATGGCATTGAAGAGGTAAAGCCCCCCTTCAGATGACTTTCTTTCCCTTGGCGCAAAACCAGACGACTCTCTTCCCCTTGGCACAGACCCCGGCATACCTCAAGTTCTCATTGTTGTTGAAAGTTAATCTTTGAACCGATGTGCATTACTGACAGGTTTCTGGTTTCTGATCAACCTAACAATGTCATAGATGAATTCAGCGTCCCCAGAAACCTCTAGAACGACTCCTGGATACCCAAATAGGTGCTGGAGTAAGATGCTGAGAAATGGCGCCAATACCGCCAGAGGAGGGGGGTGGGGGGGGGGGTAGAGAGGTCTTAAAATTGGAACCCGTTTATTTCCATGTAGTACTGTCCATGAATGATGAGATAAAGGCATAATAAAATCCATTTACACGCGTTTATCCTACGGGACCTGAATTATTGACATATCAATGCGCACTAATAAACCCGCTGGTCCAGCCCTGCTAGTGGTGTTGTCATTTCATGGTCCACGTGGAGTTCTTTGCGTGGGCCGTAGAACACTGGAAAGAATCGGATGCGGCTGTGAGCTATAGGCCGGAAGTTCGAGACAATCTGCTCAGCGTCTTAATACTGCGTTAGCTACGACAGTTAGGCCAAACAGAGCCAGTAAACTGCCTAGACATCGCTGAAGTCTGGCATCGAAAGTACATGTATATAAGTAAAATGTAGCACAGACTGCCCCGTTTTTATGTTAGCATGAGATCAAAATGATTTCTACAAATGAAGCTGGGGCGCAACACTTTAGTTGGCATGGGCTTTATAACCAGCACCGAGTGTGTAATTCGTCTTGGCATGTCAGTTTGCACTCAGACTGCCGTTCAGATCCTGTAAAAAGGCGACGGGAGGGGAAGAAGAACACATAAACACGCGCGCGCACACGCACACGCACACACACACTCGCTCACTCACTCACTCACTCACTCACTCACTCACTCACTCACGAGAGAGAGAGAGAGAGAGAGAGAGAGAGAGAGAGAGAGAGAGAGAGAGAGAGAGAGAGAGAGAGAGAGAGAGAGATTCTCAAACCTTGGACTCGGGATTTTTTCGGACTTCCCTAGACGAATGCGGTATCCGCTAAGCCCTCTTTCCGCTGCAAACGTACCCAGAAGCATCGGATGATCTTAGGGTGAGAGGTAGAAAAAAAAAAATCATGACGTAATGGATAACTGTGAGAGAGAAGGTACTCTACACTTCGTTTATGAGTCATTCATTGATCAGCGCATCCTTCCCCCCTCCTCTCTCCCCAACTCCACCTCCACCCCCCGCCCTCGCCCGACGTCGACCGAGGCAGCCACCCCTTCCCCACTGTCTCGCCATTCCTCCCCCCCCCCCCCCAACTTCCTCCCCCTCCCTCTCCAGCATGTCTGGTTGATCAACGGACAACTCTACCGACAGCCGTCGGAGACGGAAAGTTTCTCGGAAGAGGATCAAGTCCAATGGAGATGGCCTTGAGGCGTGGGTTATTAGGGGCACGCCACTGGTGATATTCCTCCTGCCACCCCCCCCCCCCACCTCCCCCCTAGTCCCCAACCTTGTCGGCTGTTCATATTGTTC
>JADBJO010009615.1:35000-40000 GCA_016801955.1 Conus betulinus | reverse complement strand
GTTGAGTGTTGTTTGTTATTGTCAGAGTGAGAGTGGTTTGCTGGTAGAAAGTTTCAGGATCTGTTCATGAAAGTGTGTGTGTTGTGTGTATGTGTGTCTGTGTGTGTGTGTGTATGTGTGTGTGTGTGTGTGTTTAGAAGATTTCAGGATCTGTTCATGAAAGTGTGTGGTGGTGTGTGTGTGTGTGTGTGTGTGTGTGTGTGTGTGTGTTGTGTGTGTGTGCGTGCGTGCGTGCGTGCGTTATATCGGGAGAGAAGGCTTACAGCAAGGTTTCTGTGTATCCTTCTCACCTTTACCAGCTCTTTATGTGTGTCTGCGTCTGCCTGTCTATTTCTCTGTGTCTTTTTTGGTCTCTTTTTCTGTCTGTCTGTCTCTGTCTGTGTGGTATGGTGTGGTGTGTGTAGTGTGGTGTGTGTGTGGTGGGTGTGTGTGTGTGTGTGGTGTGTGGGTGTGTGTGTGTGTGTGTGTGTGTGTGTGTGTGTGTGTGTGTGTGTGGGTTGTGTGTTTTTCTGTGTGTGTGTGTGTGTGTGTGTGTGTGTGTGTGTGTGTGTGTGGTGTGTGTGTCTCTGTCTGTCTGTCTCTGTGGTCTGTGCCCCCTCTGGTATCTCGCTCTTATTCGTCTCTGCTCCCACTTCTTGGTTCATTCTCTCCCTCCCTGTCTCTCGTGTCACTCTGTCTCTCTGTCCTCTCTGTGCCCCCTCTGTCTCTCACTCTGTCTCTCTATCTCTGTATCTGTCTCTCTCCCCTTCCCTCTCCTCCCCCCCTCCCTCCGTCCGTCCGTGCCACCACGCGTGCTCTGCTTCTGTGTCTCATCTCTCTCTCTCTCTGTCGCTCTGATCTCTGTCTTTCTTCCTGTCTCTTTTTGTCCACTCCGTCTGTCTCTCTGTCTCTTATGTGATCCTCTCCCTCTCTCCCTCTATCTCTCTCCCCCTCCCTTCCCTCCTCCCTCCTCCTCTCTCCTCTCCAATCTCAGGTATGCGTGTCTCCTCGCTGCCTCTCTGATCCACTCCTCCGTCTTCTGTCCGTGTCCATGGTCGTCTCTCGGTCCTCCCAATCCTCTCCGTCTGTCTCTGTCTCTCTCTCTCTCCTCTTGTGTCACTCTGTCTCTGGTCTCTGTATTAGTCTCCTTCGTCTGTCTTCTCCTCTTTTGTCTCATACAAGCTGTCCGTGTCTCCTATCTCTGTGTTCTCTCTCTCTGTCGGTCCCCCTTCTCTCTCTCTCTCTTCCATCCCTGTCCTCACTCTCTCCCCCCCTCCTCACGGCTCCGCCCACCCCTCTCTCCCTCTCTCCATTCCCCTCTCATCGCTCCTCCCCTCTCTCCTCTCCCTGTCTCTCTCTCTCTCTCTCTCTCCTCTCTCCATCTCGTCTCTCTCGTCTCTCAGAGTATTTCTGATTCTCGTTAACGCTGCCCTCTCATGACCCCTTATGAATCATAATGGTCTTTTTCTATTTGACTGACTGTCAGTTTGTCTGTCCTGTTTGTTGTCGAAGAGTTCTTCTTTGTCTCCTACGCTCTGTCTGTCTTGTCAATCTGTCTGTCTGCTTGTGTCTTCCTATGATCTTTACTGGGGAACTATCTGTCTGACTGTGTCTTGTCTGTCGGTCTGTCTGTCTGCTCGTTCTCCCCTGTCCAGATTCCCAATTGATCCCTTGCTGCTGTTGACTGTCCCCCCCCCTGGCATCAAGTGTCTTTCGCTGTGCCTCCAATTGTAATTACGTTTTTCCATGTCCCCCTCCCCGGCTCCCTCCCCCCGGTCCCCCCGTTTGTCTCCCGTCGCTTCTCCGAATCTCCTGCCTCCCCCCCGCCCCTGACCTCATCTCCCTCCATGCTTCTATTGGCCATTCATGTCCCCTTGGGGGTTCCCCCCCCCCCCCCCTCCCTGATCTCCCCCCCCCGGACCGTATGACCCGTCTGAGGGAAAAACGATCATTTGGAAATTCTGACCCCACAAAGATCCCGTTTAATGACTCCGGTCAGTCAATGCTCAACCAGGGCCGGCGCCCTTCTGTCCACCACGTGACAAGCGTTCTAGGGGAGCGGCTTTGCTGCTTCCACGGACCATTCTCCAGGGAACCCTCAGTGATGCCCCCACCGCGGGCCAGAACGGAGACCCGAACGCTCGCAGCGTTCGTCAAGAGGCAGGGAGGTTTTTGTGATTGATGCTTGCTGTACGCGCCGTGCACGTGAAAAAACGGACCGACATTTGTTTTGTTGTTGCTCTGTGCATCTTGGCGGTGGTTCTGTCCAGTCGTCTGTAGGGAAGTCTCGCTCAGAATGCTGATGATTTCGAATTTGTCAGCTCAGAATAATGATGTTGAAATGTCAGCTCGGAATAATGATGTGTGAAACTCTCAACTCGGAATAATGATGTTGAAATTCTTGATTTGGAAATAACGATGTTGAAATTTTCAGCTCAAGAATATAACTCAGAATAATGTTGTTGAAATTCTCGACTCGGAAGAATGATGTTGAAATTTCTCAAGTCAGAATAATTATGTTGAAAATTCTAAACTCAGAATAAACGATGTTGAAATTATCAACCCAGATTAATGGTATTTGAATCCTCAACCCAGAATAATGATGTTGAAATTCTCAATTCAGAATAATGATGTTGAATTCTCTCAACTCAGAAGAACGATGTTGAAATTCTCAACTCAGAATAATGATGTTGAAATTGTCAACTCAGAATAACGATGTTGAAATTCTCAACTCAGAATAATGACGTTGAAAATCTCTCAACTCACAATGATGATGTTGAAATTCTCAACTCAGATTAGCGATGTTGAAATTCCTCAACTCAGAAAAAAACGATGTTGAAATTCTCAACTCAGATTAGTGATGTTGAAATTCTGGTCAGAAAGAATAATGATGTTGAAATTCTCAACTTAGAATAATGATGTTGAAATTCTCAACTCAGAATGAACATACTGAAAGACTCAAACCCAGAATGACGATATAGAAAGTCTTAACCCAGTATGATACGAGAGGAAAACAATCAGCTATCTGGGAAGCAGACAAGAGTCTGTGAATGTACATACATTCCCCTGGATTTCTAGTACAGGTTCATCAGCCGACAGGTTTTTCTTCTTCTCCGTTTCAAAACCCCACCGTCTTGTCTTGTTCGACCATTTAGTTACGACGAGAGTGGCGGACTCTCGTTCCAGATCAACTGTCTTGTGGTTGGTGGAGCCGATCGTCGGCCGAGCGGGAACCTCGACGAGAGTGAGAATACCGACAGTTTTTCTCAGAATCTCTCTCTCTGTCTGTCAGTCAGTCAGGTCAGTCAGTCAGTCAGTCAGGTCAGTCAGTCAGTCAGTCAGTCAGTCAGTCAGTCTGTCTGTCTGTCTGTCTGTCTGTCTGTCCCTCTTCTTCTTCTGTCTCTCTCATCTCGCCGTGTGTATGTGCGTTGTGGGTGTGTGCGTGCGTGCGTGCGTGTGCGTGTGTGCGTGTGTGTGTGTGCGTGCGTGTGTGTGTGCGTGTGTGTGTGGTGTGTGGTGTGTGTGTGTGTGTGTGTGGTGTGTGTGTGTTTGTGTGTGTGTTTGTGTGTGTGTTGTGTGTGTTCGTGCGGCGCAGCGCTTGTGTGTGTGAGTGTGTGTGTGTGTGTGTGTGTGTGTGTGTGTGTGTGTGGGTGTGTAAGAATAGTGTTAAGATTCTGTCGCAGGACGTAGTAACATAAACCAGCTGTGCCCGGTCAGAGAGGGGGCATGACCATTTTCACTCTTTATCCAGCAAAAGTAAGGAATTGCGTCGTATCTGGATCCACATTACAAAGTCCAGGTTGTTGGAGGGAAGAGCCAGTCAAATTGACTTCCCGTCGCGCGCAATCTCTCTGTCTGTCTGTCTGTCTGTCTGTCTGTCTGATGTCTGTCTTCTCTCTGTGTCTCTCTCTGTCTGTCCGTCTGTCTGTCTGTTCCCTGTGTCAGTCAGTCTCTCTGTCTGTCTGCCTATCTGTCTCTTTTTTTTCCCCTCAGTTTTTTTTTTTCTTGTTCGTCCTCTTCTTCTTTCTTTTCTGTTTTTTTTCTTTCTTTTCTTTTCTTCTCTTTTCTTCTTCCTTCTTCTTTCTTTCGTGTCCTTCTTTCTTCTTCTTTCTTCTTGTTCTTTCCTCCTCCTTTTTTTTCTTCTTCTCTTGTCCTATGTCCTTGTCATTCTTCTTCTTCTTGTTGTCCTTTGCTCAACTCGATTCGGTGTTTCTCTATGGTTTGTCCTTCTTCATCCGGGGATTCCTTTCTCTTTCTTCGTTTTTTTCTTCCGAGACTTGTTGCTCCTCCTCAGTATGACCTTCTCTTGCTTCTCTGTCCTTCTTCTACTTTTCATACTTCCTTCTTTCTTCTTGAGACTTCTCTTCTCTTCTTCTCTCTTCTTTTCTTCTTCTTTCTGCTTCTCTCTTCATCGTCTCTCTCTCTCTCTCTCGCTCATCTCTCCTCTCTGCTACTCTTCCTCTCTCTCTCTCTCTCCTCTCTCTCTCTCTCTCTCCTCTCCCACTCTCTGACCTCGCGGCAAGGTGTGGTGTCTAGGAACCGCGGTGGTGAGGAAACACAGTCGTAGCCCAGGCCTGCTGAACGAGGCCCAGAGCAAAGCAAGGAAGCTGAGGAGTAGCAGCAGAAGACCACGACGAGAAGAAGCTAGATAAAAACGCATGTTCCGAGTGAGCGCACGCAATCTTCCTTGCCCCTGATTTTAGGCTGCTGGCAGTAGAACCACCCCACCAGCACCTCCTACTTCTCTGCGCCTCCTCCGTCACCACTCCCTCGTTTGTGTGTTCTGTGTGTGTGTGTGTTGTGTGTGTGTGTGTGTGTGTGTGTGTGTGTGTTGTGTGCGTGCGTGCGTGCGTGCATGCCCGCGTGTGCGCGCGCTCCCCCCCCCTCTCTCTCTCTGTCGATAGGGAATGACATGTTGAAAGGGGATGGGAGTGAGAGATGTGTGAGATGGGGAGAGCAGGCATGAAGGGCCACAGAATCTGACATTTGAAAAAGAAAAATATTGATCGATGAGGTTGAGG
>JADBJO010009615.1:22500-27500 GCA_016801955.1 Conus betulinus | reverse complement strand
ACAGACAGGGATAAATCCATCTACCCAACAAAGGGAGTGGAGTTTTTTGTGTGTATGACCTTTTTTTTTTTTATCCCGCCATTAAGGCAGCCATACTCCAACTTTGGGAAAGGTGCATGCTATGTGTAACGTGTCATCCGTACCAACGGCCAAACTGGGCTTCTCTTCCGAAAGGTGGTGATGGGATTTTACGTGTGTGCAAGATGTTATGCGTGCGTTCACACACAGAACCTCGGTTTTATAGTCTCATTAGGACATATGGGGAATGGAGTCAGAACCAATGTTAACTCCGAGGGAGAAATCCCCTGTACCGAAACGGCCTGGCGGAGATTCGAACCCCGCAACCTCAAGATTACGAGTCCGGCGCTGTACCACTGTGCTGTTTCGGCCCCCAACACGTTGGAACGAAAGTAAAGGAGAGAAAAAAGAATGGAAAGGGAACCGAAGGAGAAAAGAAAAAGGAATAGAAAGGAAAGGAAAGGAGGGAAAAAATGGAAAAGAAAGGAAGGGGGAAACTGCGAGGAGAGGTGATGAAGGAGAGGAAAAAAAAAAAAAAAAAAAGAATGGGGAAGAAGAAGATGGAAAGGAAAGAATAAGAAAACGAATGGAAAGCAAAGGAGATGGAGAAAGATGAATAAAGCAAAAGCAAAAAAAAAAAAAAAAAAAAAAAAAAAAGACAAAAAGAAGAAAATAACTAAAAAGGGGAAAAGACACGGAAAAAAAAAAAAAAAAAAAAGAAAAAAACAAATTGGAATAATAGGAGAGAAAAATGGAAAATGAACAGAAAAGGTGAGAAATTAGTGAAAAGGAAAGATGGAAGGAAAGCGAGGAAAGGAAGAAGGAAAGAAGGAAAGGAGACGGGGAGGGGCGGGGGACGAAAGCAAAGGAAAGGACATGAGAAGAAAAGAAGGTAAAGAGTTGAAAAGGGAAGAAGAAAGAAAGGAATGGAGAAGATACGAGAAAAAAAAAGAAAGAAAGAAAGTAGAGGGAAAAGAGGAAAAAAAAGACGAAGAAATTGGAAGGATATTGGAAAAGAAACGCTAAGAGAAACAAAAACAAACAAGCAAACAAACAAACAAAAAGGGAGTGGAAAAGAAAGGAGAAGATTGAAAAGCGAATCGAAAGGAACAGCATGAAGAATTCGAATGAATGGAAGAGAAGAGAATGGAAACAGACACGACAGAAGAGGGAATAATAAAGGAAAAGGAAAAGAGAGCATAGTAAAAGATGATAATGGAGTGGGAGGGAGGGAAAAAACGAGAATAGAATGATAACGAAAGGGAAAGAAAAAGAAAAGAAAGAAAGGTAAAAAAGGAAAAGGCAAACTGAAAGAAGGAAAACGAAGAGAAACATGAAAAGGAAGGAAAGAAACAGAAGGAAGTGACGTTGAAGGAAACAGAAAGCTAACGGAAAGAGAAAGAAAAGAAGGAAGTTAATACGAAAGGAAAGGTTAAGGAAAAATGGAAAAATGAAAGGGTGAGGAAAGACAGGACTCGAATGGAACGGAAAAAGATGGGAGAAAAAAACGAAAGAGTGGAAAAGGTGGTAAAGATATGGAAAAAAAAAAAAAAAACGGAGCAAATGACAAGAAAAATAACAGAATTATGGAAAAAGGAATTGGGCAAACAACAACAAAACTAACAGAATTATGGAGTAGGGAATGGAAGTGAAAGGAAAGAGAAGAGAAATGAAAGAAAAAAAAAAAAAACGGTGAAAGAAAAAAAAAGCCGAAGAAGAAGAAGAGAGCAGAAAGGAAGAAAGAAAGAAAATGAAGAGAGAAGAAGGAAAGAAGGAAAGAGGAACAGAAGGTGAAAGATTGCATAGGAAAACGTGGATTGCTTCTTGAAATTTCACCTACCACTCTTAAAAAAAAAAAAAAAAAAAAAAAAAAAAAAAAGAAGAAGAAGAAGAAGAAAAGAAGTTTCGGCTGCGAAGTCTTAGATGGGCCAGATGTGGAGACCATGTCTTTCGAATCGAAGCCACCAAAAACCCGTGTGTTGTAGGAAGATTTCAGGACTTTGTATGGAGTGTCAGGATTCCATTCTACCCTCTCCCTCTTCTCATGAGAGAGAGAGAGAGAGAGAGAGAGAGAGAGAGAGAGGGAGGGAGGAGAGAGAGAGAGGGGGAGGGGAGGGGAGGAAGGGATGGGAGAGGTGTGGATGTGGGTAGAACTTTTTTCGATCTTTCTCATTTTCTGTGACCAGATTTATGTCCGTTTCGTGTTTTCCCTACTGTCTCCGTTTCTTTTTTGTCTTCTGTATCCAAATCTCCATCTCGGTTGGTCTCCTGATCTCTCTTTCTTTCTTTGTTTTTTTTTTTTGCTCTGTTCTGATCGCTCTTTGTTTTGTATATATCACTCCGGATCTTACGCTTTGTTTCTGATATCGCTCACTTTCTTTCTGCGTCTCTTCTGATCTTTGATTCTGTTTACTTATGAGCTTTCTTTGTTTCTGCCTCTCTCCCGATCGTATTCTTGTTTCTGCTTCTCTCCTGATCTCACTCTGTGTCTGTACCACTGCGGTTGTTGTTTTGTTTCGGTTTCCCCCGCCCGATCTCATTTTGTTTCTGACATTCTGTCTCTCTCTCTCTCTCTCTCTCTCTCTCTCTCTCTCTCTCTCTCTCTCTGATTCCCTCCTGATCCCAGTTTTCAGCGTCACTCCTCGGGGGCAACTCTCTCTCTCTCTCTCTCTCTGATTCCCTCCTGATCCCAGTTTCTGCGTCACTCCTCGGGCAACTCTCTCTCTCTCTCTCTCTCTCTCTCTCTCTCTCTCTCTCTCTGATACTCGACTGATCTCGTTCACTTTCTGTATCACTCCTGATCTTACTCCGTTTCTACTTCTTGCCTGATAATACTATGTTTCTGCTTCTCTCCTGATGATACTATGTGTCTGTTTCTCTCCTGATAATACTAGATTTCTGCTTCTCTCCTGATAATACTGTGTTTCTGCTTCTCGCCTGATGATACCATGTTTCTGCTTCTCTCCTGATGATACTAGATTTCTGCTTCTCTAATGATAATACTGTGTTTTCTGCTTCTCTCCTGCTGATCTCACTCTGTATCTCTCCTGATTGTACGTGTTGTCTGCACTGACGTTACTGTATTTTTCCTTCAATCTTACACTGTGATTTTTTTTCCTCCCCTGATCTAGCTCTTTCTGTTCCTTTCCTGATCTCTCCCCCTTTCCATTCCTTTCCTGATCTCATTTTTTCCGTTCCTTTCCTTTCCTGATCTCACTCTTTCCGTTCCTTCTTGATCTTAATCTCCCATTCCTTTCCTGATATGTCTCCCTTTCCGTTTCTTTTCTCATCTCACTCTTTCCGTTCCTTTCCTGATCTCATCTTCTCGTTCCTTTCCTGATCTCTCTTCCTTTCCGTTCCTTTCCTGATCTCACTCTTTCCGTTCCTCTCCTGATCTTAATCTTCCCGTTCCTTTCCTGATCTCTCTCTCCCTATCAGTTCCTTCCCGATCCTTTTTCCGTTCCTTTCCTGATCTCACCCTTTCCGTTTCTTTCCTGATCTTACTTTCCTTCCTGATCTCACCTTTCCGTTTCTTTCCTGATCTCACTCTTTTCGTTCCTTTCCTGATCTCACTCTTTCTGTTTCTCTTCTGATCTTAATCTTCCCGTTCCTTTCCTGATCTCACTCTTTCCGTTTCTTTCCTAATTTTAATCTTTCCGTTCCTTTCCTGATCTGACTCTTTCAGTTTCTCTCCTGATCTAACTGTTTTCGTTTCTTTCCTGGTCTCATTCTTGTTTCTGTTTCTTCCCTAGCGTTCCTGTGTTTGTGTTTCTTTCCGGATCTCTTTCCGTTTCTTTCCTGGTCACACTCTTTCCGTTTCTTTTCAGATGTCTCTTTCCGTTTCTTTCGTAATCTCACTCTTTCCGTTTCTTGCCTGATCTTAATCTTCCCGTTTCTCTAGTGATCTCACTCTTTCCGTTTCTTTCCTGACCTCACTCTTCCCGTTCCTTTTCTGATCTAACCTTTTCCGTTCCGTTTCTGATCTCACTCTTTCTGTTCCTTTCCATGAACTCACCCTTTCCGTTTCTTTCCTGATCTCACCCTTTCCGTTTCTTTCCTGATCTCACTCTTTCCGTTTCTTTCCTGATCTCACTCTTTCCGTTTCTGTCCTGATCTCACTCTTTTCGTTTCTGTCCTCATTTCACTCTTTCTGTTTCTTTCCTTATCTCACTCTATGGGAAATGGAGTCAGAACCAATGTTAACTCCGAGGGAAAAAAATCCCCCTTGTACCGAAACGGCCCGGTGAGATTCGAACCCGCGACCGCAGGATCACGAGTCCGGCGCTCTACCAACTGAGCCATTCTTGAATCTCCTTTCCGATCCCCTCCCCCCCCCCCCCCCCCCCCCCCCCCCCCCAAGTTCAGAGCACCCCTGTTGTCTTGATCCCAAGGGCCTGACGGTAGTGGCATGTTGGAATGAGTGAAGAAGGTTGACGGAAGAGGTGCTGGTGGAATGGTGTGGGGATGGAAGAGGGGGTAGGGGAAGGATGTGGCTGGAAGAGGGGGTGCTGGGTGGTGGGAGAGTGGGCGGGTTGGAGTAAAAAAAAAAAAGTAAAAAAAAAAAAAAAAAATTCCGGGCGGGTCGTTCGTTATTGTTGCAGGAAGCATTGAGATGTATCACGCTCATTGATTTTGTTCGTCGTTTTCTTTTTTCTTTCTTTCCTTTTTTTTTTTTTTCTCTTCTGACTTCATGTACTTTTTCTTTTCTTTCTTTTTTCTTTTTGTCTTTTTTTTTTTTTGTTAAAGGGACTTAGTGCTCCTCTCTCTGTGTGTGTGTGTGTGTGTGTGTGTGTGTGTGTGTGTGTGTGTCCCCGTCGGTCTGTCCCTGTCTCTCTCTGTCAGTCTCTCCCTCTCCCTTCCACCCTTCTCTCTGTCTGTCTGTCTGTCTGCCTGTCTGTGCGGGCGCGCGCGTGCGCTCGTGTGTGTGGTTGTATGTCTCCCTATTCTCCCTCTCTGAGATGATCAATAGTGATGATGGCGGG
>JADBJO010009615.1:15000-17500 GCA_016801955.1 Conus betulinus | reverse complement strand
AAAATAACAACTACAACTAAAACCGCTTGGCGAAATCGATAAAAAACCAATCAAGACATACAGAAAGAATGATCGCATCTATCTCCGCTCACACCCAGGCAACAACGCATTGATTGCTGGTGTCAGTGCTGTTTGGAAGAGAGAAACAAAACAAAAACAAAACTAAAGAATTCCAGAGATTCAATGCCAAACGGGCATCCGTTGAAGTTCGGAGGCTCTGGATACTGAACATTCGAACGGGATGATTCGGGAATAAGCAATAGACGTCATAAGCATAGAGCCTGTGACAGTGTTTACAGATTATATGTATTGCTCTTTGATTTCTTTGTTAGAATCATGAACTCTGTTTAAACAAAAGAACGAACGAAAAAAAGACTTGTTCTCTCCCCCCCCCCCCCCCTACCTCCTACTCCACCCCTCCTCTTCTTTTTTGTTGGTATTTTTCATTCTTTTAGTTTCAACATGTAATATAGAATGCGACTATTCTGAACGTAACGATTCGATCGTTTGCGATTCAGAATAGTCGCAGTGTGTGATGCGGAAATTCGCAAGAGTAGGATTTTCTGCTGCCTTGGTCTAAGACAAGGTCGTAGTGGACACATTGGCCAATCAGTATGACTCCTACCATGGCTTGAAATTCTGGTTCTGTGAGTGGATCTGCAGGTTACTGTAATAGTTTCTCTTCTGACGTATTATTAGGATCTTTGTGTACTTCTTTCTTTTTTCTTTTTTTTTTTTGATCACCCGTGTGATTTGACTGTTCTCTCTCTCTCTCTCTCTCTCTCTCTCTCTCTCGCTCTCCCTCCCCCTCCCCTCTCCCCCAGTCTCTCTCTGTGTTTGTTAACTCTCTCTCTCTTTCTCTCTCTCTCGCTCTCTCTCGTTCTCTCTCTCTGGCACTTGCACGACGCTCGCTCTACCGCTCGCTCTACCGCTCTCCTCTCTCTCTCTCTCTCTCTCTCTCTCTCTCGCTCGCTCGCTCGCTCGCTCGGGCGCCTACGTACGTTGTATTTATCAAGAACGCTGGCGAGATATAGATTTGCTGGCATCTCT
Organism: Conus betulinus; assembly: GCA_016801955.1. Classification (NCBI taxonomy): domain Eukaryota; kingdom Metazoa; phylum Mollusca; class Gastropoda; order Neogastropoda; family Conidae; genus Conus; species Conus betulinus. Next base: position 16,450 of record JADBJO010009615.1, on the reverse strand, counting down.
CTCCCCCCCCCCCCTTCTCTCCCAACACCACACCGCTCCCCCCTACCTCCCGCCCCTCTCCCGTAACACCCTTCTCTACCCCCCCCCCCCTCTTGTCGTCTCCGCCACCACCCTCACTTGCACTCGGTTCCCCAGTCTCCTCATGCGTTTGTTTCCCCGATGTCTGCCATTCTCAGGCCTCGCTTTCTTTCTTTCTTTCTTTCTTTCTTTCTGTTCCTTTTTAAACATATTTTGGGTTGTCTTCTTTAGTCTTTCTTTTACTTCTTCTCCTTCTTTTTTTTTCTCCCGTTTTTTTTTTTTTTCAAACTTTTTATTTCTCCCCGTGAAAAGGAAGGGGCGGCATAAGAGTGTGGGAAAGTAAGAATGGGGATTGAGCGGAAGCCGCTGTCGATGTGGAGGTGATGGGGGTGGAGCAGGTAGGAGCGGCGATTGTCGGAGAGGGATAGACAGGAGATGCGAGAGAGAGAGAGAGAGAGAGAGAGAGAGAGAGAGAGAGAGAGAGAGAGACGGGGAGGAGTGGGATAGGGCGGGCTAGGCGGAGTAGGGCGGGGCGGAAGAGGGAAGGGGGGGGGGGGCGGGGGAGCGGTCGGGAAGAAGGGGTCGAGGTGACATGGTGCTGATCGTGACGGCTTATCCTTGACCGAGAGATGCTGGGGGGTCGACTGCGTAACGCTTGGCTGATCGATTGAACTTCTTTTTCTTTTCTTTTTTTTTTTTTTTTTTAATCTTTCTTTCTTTTTTTTTTGGTTTGTTTCTTTCTTTCTTTTTCTGTTTTATCTGTCTGTCTGTCTTTTTCTTCTTCTTCTTCTTCTTTGAAAGTCATATGTCAGCGCTAAGGGGAAAGAGAAAAAAGTAAGAAAATACTGAGTGTGTAATGAGGCACGTGAGGCCTTTCCCACTGATGAGATATTAGTGAGGCCATTCCCACTGATGAGATATTAGTGAGGCCTTTCCACTGATGTACATTAGTGAGGCCATTCCCACTGATGTAACATTAGTGAGGCCATTCCCACTGATGAAATGTTAGTGAGGCCTTTCCCACTGATGAGATATTAGTGAGGCCTTTCCCACTGATGAGATATTAGTGAGGCCTTTCCCACTGATGAGATATTAGTGAGGCCCTTTCCCACTGATGAGATATTAGTGAGGCCTTTCCCACTGATGTAACATTAGTGAGGCCATTCCCACTGATGAAATGTTAGTGAGGCCATTCCCACTGATGAGGTATAAGTGAGGCCTTTCCCACTGATGAGATATTAGTGAGGCCTTTCCCACTGATGAGATATTAGTGAGGCCTTTCCCACTGATGAGATATTAGTGAGGCCTTTCCCACTGATGAAATATTAGTGAGGCCATTCCCACTGATGAGGTATTAGTGAGGCCATTCCCACTGATGAAATATTAGTGAGGCCATTCCCACTGATGAGGTATAAGTGAGGCCATTCCCACT
>JADBJO010009615.1:0-10000 GCA_016801955.1 Conus betulinus | reverse complement strand
AGTTTTTCCTCCATCTGTCCCCTCCCACGCTTTGTTTGTTTGTTTGCTTTTTCGTTTTCTTTTCTTTTTTCCCCTCCCCCCCCCCTTTCCCCCACACCCCTCTCCTCCCCCCCCCCCTTTCCTTTTCTTGTGTTTGTTTACCCGACACCCCCCAAAAAAGGGGCGTCCGCTCATTTTCCTCCTCTCTCTCCTCTCTCTCTCTCTCTCTCCCTTCTCCACTCGGTCCAAATCGCCTCATTTTCTCTTCCTCACCGTTTCTCCGTCTTTTCTTCTTTTTTGTTATGTGACACGAAAGAAAAAAGGGTGTCCAGTCGTCCTCTCTCTCTCTCTCTCTCCTCTCGTCTCTCTCTGGTGTGTGTAGTGTGTGTGTGTGTGTGTGTGGCGTGTGTGTGTGTGTTTTTGTGTGTTGTGAGAAAAAGATTGATCGAATGTATGAAAAAACGCCGTTATTTTTTTTCTTTCTTTCTTTTATTTCTTTATTTTTTCATCTCACTCACACACACACACACACCCACACTACACACACACACCGACACACACACATTACACCCACACACACACACATGTATATATTATACTATATGTGTTGTGTGTGGTTTTTCATTTCATTGTGTTATTCCTTGTCTTTAGAATAGGATGTATGATGGACTTTGCTGGTCGAGATCTTTACATGGGCATAATGTTTGCAGGTTTTCCTTCACTGGTGATAATGGTTAAAAGCCACCCCCCCCCTCCGTCGTCCTCTCCCCCTGCTGCTGGTGTGTGTGTGTGTGTGTGTGTGTTTGTGTGTGTTGTGTGTGTGTGAGTGTTGTGTTGTTGGTGGGTGGGTGGGTGTAGCTGTCGTGTAGCAATACGTATCCGCCCAGAGCTTTGTTTAAAAACGAACCGGCAACCTGAAACCCAAAGCATGCGCATACATTGTGAAGGGGACCGGTCGATAATTCTGCTGCATAGTTTTGGACGGACGGTGAGTGGCTGAGTCTCCTACCGCTCTCTGTCTGTGTCTGTCCTCGCTGGTCTCTGTCTCCCTGGCTCTGTCTGTGTGTCTGTCTCTCTGTCTCGCTGTCTTTGTCTCGCTCTCTCCTCTCTCTCATCTCTCTCGCTCTGGCTCTCTCTCTCCCGTCTCTTTCTCTCTCCGTCTCTCTGTCTCTGTCTGTCTGTCTGTCTGTCTGGTCTGTCTGCTGTGTCATCTCTCTCTGCCTAAATTTGTTTTCTGTTTTTATAAGTCAGTCTGTCCCTGTCTTCTCTGTCTCCTCTTTCCTTGTCTCTCTTCTCTTTTCTCTTTTCTCTCCCCCCTCCCCCCGCCCTCTCTCACCTGTTACCCCCCCCCTCCCCTCGCGTTATCTCTCTCTCCCCTCTATCTCTTTCTCTCGTGCGTGTGTGTGTGTGTGTGTGTGGATGTGTGTGTATGTGTGTGTGTGTTGTTAATTGATATGGTTATTATAGTGTGTGTGTGTGTGGTGTGTGTGTGTGTGTGTGTGTGTGTGTGTTTGGAATTATATGTTTTTTTTAGTGTGTGTGTGTGTGTGGTGTTTGGGTGTGGGTGTGTGTGTGTGTGTGTGTGTGTGTGTGTTGTAGATGTTTTCATCAGATGGAGTGATTGAACATACAGTTTCCCATTTTGTTATCATGATAAAAAAAAGTGCGCGACTTCTGAGTGAAGGTCCACAGGCCGAAAGTCCCACGGGACGGGAAGTCTTCAGGGTCCGAGGTTACCCCCATGCGGCCCCTCCCCCCCCCCCCTAATCCTGCCCTCCCACCCAACCGCCCCTCCACGCCCCGAAGAAAAAAGCAGGATGTCTGTGGATTCCTGACCATGAATCGTTGAATAGTAATATCGATTGTGCAAAAGAGAGAGAGATGAGAGATGAGAGAGAGAGAGAGAGAGAGGAGAGAGAATGAGGAGAGAAGATGAGAGATGAGATGATAGCTCTTTTGAGAGTTAATGTTTGTATGTGTGTTTGTGGTGTGTGTGGTGGGTGTGTGTGTTGGTGTGCGTGCGTGCTGTTGTTCTGTGCGTGGTGTGTGTGTTGTGTGTGTGTGTGGTGTGCTGTGTGTTGTGTGGTTTGAGATGAGAGAGAGAGAGAGAGAGAGGAGGTTGAGATTATATTAGAGAGATAGAGAGAGGGGAGAGGCTGTATATAAGAGTCCTCTTGTCGCTGGCAAATGTGGCTTTGTGTTCAGTTGTGTATGTGTATAGTATGTTCAATGGAAATAAAACTGTTTAAACAGAGGAGAGCGAGAGTGAGAGAGAGGAGAGAGAGAGAGAGAAGAGAGAGAGAGAGAGAGAGTGAGTGGAGGGGGGGAGGGAAGGGAGGATGGGGAGGGCGCCAGGGAACTGAGTGGGTGGTAATGACATTATCAATGCTGATTTAACGTAGATTGGCCCACCCCCACCCCACCCACCCCCCCCCAAGGTATTTTTTTTTTGTCCCCAACTACCCCTGCCTCCCCCCCCCCACCACTTTTGTCGCTTTACCATTCAATATCCAACTAGCCGTGCCAGGGAGAAACACCCCCCCCCACGAAACGATTCAGCGCTGTCTCCTCATCAAACGCATGCCCCCCCCCCCATGCGCTTCACCCCCCCACCCCCCCCCCCAGCGCTATGGCCCCCCCCCCCCTCGTTTCCAAAAAAGGGAAGAGAGAGGGGGGGCGGCCCCCCCCACCCCCCCCTAAAGAAAGACCCCCCCCACAACACCCCCCCCATACAAGAGACAAAGGAAAAAAAGGGAAAACCCCCCCCGACCCCCCCCCACTGTCGGTAGAACCCCCCCCCCCCCCCCCCCCCCCCCCCCCCCCCCAGTACCCCCGCTTTTTGTCGTCTTACCCCCCCCCATCCCATTGTCTTCGTGTAAACCCCCCCATCCCTTACCATCCCCACATGTCCAGCGTTTTAGTTGATGTAACCCATATAATATCATGACTTGCCCCCACCCCCCCCCACGTTGCTTTCCATCCCATCCACGCCCCCCCCCACCCAGTTCCCACTCCCCCCCCAGTGGCCCCCCCCCCCCCCCCACTCGTGACATAAGTCTTAAAATGTGTAGCAGCCCCCCCCCCCCCACCTAAACTGACCCCAGTGGTGCCCCCATTAATATTAGCACACATCACTCCTACACCACTGCACTCACAATAGTGGTCGCTTATTATTCATATGCCAACTGAAGCCAGTGCAGGGGAAAATAAAGGCACAGTCTTCAGCACTGGTGTCTCAAAGCCTCTGTCAAGCCAGGTTTTTTTTAGTTTTTTCAAAGAGACTCACTAGGAGCTATGGCGTTGTCTGATCTCTGATATCCCAGTTTACAGGCACACACACCATTTAAAAAAAAAAAAACAACAAAAGAAAAAAAAAAGAAATATGCAGACAAAAGAGCATATGTATGCATTTTCAGGCGTAAGTAGTGTGAAACCGGCGCTAATCCTAAAAGCTGGAGATTAAACTGACAAGAGATTAAATGAACAACACACCCTCTTCACCAACAGTTATTCCCTTGTTTTGAAGGCTTCCTGTCGATGGCCTGTCTGACGATGTAGGACCACAATACGCTATCTCAAACGCGACTGCGCAGTGCACGTCTTGGAGCTCTCCCGCGTGACACTGGTTTTTTTTTTTTTTTTTTTTCTCTTTGCTCGCTTTGCCTCACAGTCCCAATTCCTCTGGTGTTGTAAATAAATTTGTTTCCAGTATTCAGCCGCTCACAGTTTTACAAGAAACTTCAACATTTTGAAAATCGACGAGCTAGTGCTTATGGTGTGTTCGGATGTCTCTGGTTTGGTTACGCCATGGTGGCAAAGGCGATGGCAGGAAAACTATTATAGTTTCAGTTCTAACTAGAAGGGGCACAACACACGCGCACGCACGCACGGACGCACGCGCATGCGCGCTCGCACGCAGGCACGCACACACACACACACACACGGCACAACTACACACACACACACACACACACACACACACACACACACACACACATGCTTATATATATATATATATATTATATGTGCATGTGCATGTAAACATCCATACACGCAAATACGTATATGCATAAGAATGTAAACATGTAACATCATGTAAAGTCAAGAAAAAATAATAAACGATATAGTAGTACAGAAATAAAATAACGTAAAACAGTGAAGACAAAAAAAAAATTATGCAAAAATAATAAACTACTCACAACATTAACTTTTCATGAGACGTTTAGATAAAATAGATAAGATAGATAGATAGATAAGATAGGAGTATTGAGAGAGAGAGAGAGAGAGAGAGAGAGAGAGAGAGAGAGAGAGAGAGAGAGAGAGTGTTAGTTATAGTCGAAGCGTTTCTTTGTCAAAGACGGTTGATATCAGTTTATCGAAAAGATGATAGTTTATTTGCATGTACTTCAGCAATGTTTATTGATTGTTTAATAAACCCGACGTGTTGACTGCAGCTCCGTTATCTTCGCCACGGCGAGATCGTTTACCCCGGAGAAGACTATCAGCTTCATTCAGGACTTTCACTGGAACCCATCTTGCCTGGTACCACGTGGCATGTATGTGGGTGATGAGCGTACGAAAAGAAGATGAAGATGAATCGGCTTTCAGACGAAGTTAAGAAAAAAAACTCTCTCTCTCTTCTCCTCATCTCTCTCCTCTCCGTCTTCTTTCTTTTTTTTTTTTTTTTATTTTTTAAGAACGATCCAGTTTAAACCTGTCTATAAATACCGAGTCATTAAAGTGGGGTCCTAGGTGCGGTCATTTTGTTGGGTGTGCAGCCCCCGTCCACTATCTAGTATGCCACACCGTCTCGGGACAACTGGGGACACTGGTGACTGTTTGTCGACCCTCCCGATTTGGTGTCAGATGAAGCCACCGATCTTTTTTTCCCGGTCTGATCTTCTAATCTTTGAGCCGAACCTTCTGTCTACATCTATCTTGATCGCCCGAATTCCCCCCCCCCCCCCCCCCCCCCCCCCCCACCCCCCCCCACCCATCCCCACCGAGAGAGAGATAGTAATGGCAAGTTTTTTTTTTGCTGTTTTAGCAGGCGATAACCATGGCTCCTTCTGTCTGTCTGCCTGTCAGTCTCTCTGTTGTTGTCCCTGTCCCTGTCTCTCTTCCTTCCGTCGGTTTCCTCCCTCCCTCCATCTCATGTCTGTCTGTCTCCTCTTTCTCTCTCTCTCTCTCCCTCTGTCTGATCTGTCTGTCTGCATGTCTTTCTCTTGTCTCAGTCACTGTCTCTCTTTCTCTCTGTCTATATGACTGTATTTGTCTCTGTCTGTCTGTCTGTTTCTGTCTGTCTGGCTCTCTGTCTGGTTCTGGTGTCTCTCTCTGAGCGTGTCTTCTTCATTAATCCCCCTTCTTTGTCTGTCTGTCTGTCTGCCTGTCTGCCTGTCTGCCTGTCTGTCTGTCTGTCTGTCTTGTTAGCTCGTTTTGTCTCTCACTCGTATGTGTGTTGCGTCTGTTGTGTGTGTGGTGTGTGTGTGTGTTGTGTGTGTGTGTGGTGTATTGATCATTATGTTTGATACACGCCCCGCACGCGCGCATGTGTGTGTGTGAGGAGAGAGAGAGAGAAGAGAGAGAGAGAGAGAGAGAGAGGAGAGAGAGAGAGAGAGCGCGCGTTTATCTTCACGTTCGAGCGTTCAAGACTGTGTGTGTTTCTCTCACAAAAGGGTTTGTGAACGTTATCAGTTAGTCTTGATTGACCTTTGCATTTGTATCTAGTCAGTTCCTGAGAGGGGGCCATCGTGGTCGGCTCAGACTATGAAGCAACTAAGACTTGACGGATGGTGAGGAGCAGTGTTGTTCAGAATCTACAGGTGGTTGAAGGTGGACAGCTAAGAGCGAAGAAGAAAGAAGAAGAGGAACGAACAAACTTGTTTTTGTTTGTTTGTTTGTTTGTTTTTTGTTTTTGGGGAGGGGAAGGTGTTCGCTGGATTTTTTGTTTGTTCTTGATGTCTTTTGTTTATTTATTTGTTTGTTTACTTATTTATTCATTTGTTTACGTTTAGTTTTATTTGTGGTGTTGACGTGGCGTCATAGAATCCTCCCGAGGGACCCGAAGGTCTATAGTGATATCGGCGGTTAATCCTGTCGTTTTGTTGTGATGGTTTTTGAAGGGGCTGGATTTTCTGTCTTTCTTTTGTCGCTGTTCGTGCGATGCTGGTGCTTGGTGCGGTTGTTGCTGTTGCTGTGGATTTTTGTGTGCTGTTGCTGTAGTCGCTGGCGATGCTGTTCAGAGGGAATCTGAAGTAAAGGTTGCGGGGAGTTAAAAAAAAAAAAAAAAGCAGTGAAGAAAATATGCAAGGGAGGGTAATTTACTGAGGGTATTAAGAGTAAAATGTCTGTGCCGTGATGACTGGCATACCCCAAATTCTGCTCATCTCTCTTTCTGGTCTGTCTGTCTGTCTGTCAGACACACACACACACACACACACACGCGCGCGCGCGCACACGTACGCACGCACGCACACACGCTCTCGTTCACTCACTCACTTCCTTCCATCCATCCTTGTTATTCATGGATGAGGTCTTTGTTCAATACCACAGACAATAGAGCCATGGAAATAAACCTATACAGAGGGATAAACCACAGCCACCACGAACACCCGAATAAATCCGTACACGCCAGAGCTGGGCGATCAGATCCAGTGGCACCAGAGCCACGAATAAATCCGTAGAAGAACACCAGAGCTGGGGGGGACCAAATCCATTGGCCCAGAGCCACCGAATAAAATCATAGACACGAAACATGGGAATGAAACTCACAGACAGTAGAGCCACAGTGGGGACGTAACACACACACACACACACACACACACACACACACCACACACACACACACACCCACACACAACACACACACAGTGGGCACACACAGTGGCGCGCGCGCGCAAACGCACACACACGCACACACACAACACACCACACACACACACACACACACACACACACACACACACACACACACACACCACATCACTCACTCACTCAGACACACACAGTGGGCACGCACACACACAACACACACACAGTGGCAACACAACACAGTGGCACACAAGCACAATACACAGTGGCGCGCGCGCGCGCGGCGCATCACACCCCGACACACACACACACACACACACACACACACATCACACACGCAACGCACGCACACGACGGCGCGCGCCACCACACACACACACACGACACCACACACACACACCACACACACACAACACACCAGACACGAGCGCGCGCGCGCGCGCGCGCGCGCTCACACACTCAAAAACGAGCTTTAGAACAAACGGAAAAATCCAGAGGGAAAGGGGAGAGGAGAGGACAGAAGAGACAGAGAAAAGAGAGGGGAATGGGGGGCATCTTGAAAGAAAGGAAATGGGAGGAAAGAATCGAATTGTGTGCACGTTGTTGTATCTGGGTCTGGGGTTCTTCTGTGTCTGCGTGGGGGAAAAAAAAAAAGGGGCAAGGGGGGGGGGGGGGGGGGGGGGACAAGGACGATAACTTTGTGCAGTGGTGACAATCAAGCTCCGATGCAGACTATACGCCTCCCTGCAGAGGGTTACCGTTGACCTTGGAGGCGCCATTGACCTGGATGTTGATTTGCGGGACTTCTGCTGATGAGGTTGTGGTGGTGGTGGATGGTTATTGTTGCGTCAGCTGTTGTTGTCCCAGTCGGGCAGGGGGGGGGGGGGGGGGGGATTGAGAAGTGAAAGGAGACGTTGTGGGTCAAGATGTCGTCCTCCTCCGTACGTCCCCCCCCCCCCCCCGCCCCCCCCCCCCCCGTCCCCTTTCCTGCTGTTCTACTGTCTCCCCTCTTCCCTTTCCTCCCCCATCCCATACAGCCAGTCCTCCTTCTTCCATTCTCTTTCAAACCGCTGTTTTCACGGCGATAGCCAACTTCCCAATTAAATTCCCCCTTCTTGCTCCCCTCTTGCTGGAAGTCGGAGTTGATTACACCTCACGCCCGCACACATGCATCGCGCCGCGCGCACACACCACCCATACCCACACACCAAAGAAACGCGCACCGCAAGTTGCAGCCGACCTCACCCACACAAGCCCACTAACACATGACCCTTCACGTCAGGCAGTCACACACACAAACAACAACACACAGCACACACACCCACACCACACACACACACACACATACACCGCCAGCTCGAGTGCGCGCCGCGCATGCACAGCGTCATAGCACGCTTTCTCAACACGCAACACTATCACACACACACACACACACACACACCCACACAACACACACACTACACCACACACACACAACCTCTCGCACACACACATTTACTCTCCTGACTCACAAAGTGCGCACGTGCAAACAAACACACACCACACAACACACACACACCACACACATCACTCACTCCACTCACTCACTCGCTTCACTCGTTGCGAGCGTAGGCTAACCCACACATCACACACACCCTACACACCACACACACCACACACCACACACACACACATTACACAACACTCAACTTCATTCACTCGCTCACTCACAAATGCGCGAAGGTGGCAAAAAAACAAACAACACCCACACCACACACACACACACCACACACAACCACACCACACACCCACAACACACCACACACCACACTCTCAATAACGCCGCGAATGCTAACACATAAAAAAAAATTAACACACACTCACAGGCGCATATCGCATGTACTCTCTCTCTCCTCTCTCTCTCTCTCACCCACACACACCACACACACACACCCACACACACACACACACACCCCACACACACACACACACAACAAACCACACGCCACGTCGCCTCCATGGGCATAATCACACCACACAACACCCACACACACACACACACCACACACAAAACACAACACACACACAAACACACACACACACAACACACCACACACACAGAGTTGAAGGGGGTACGGCAGAAACAACCACGACGTCGTCATCTGTGCGCGTGTCGACGCCAAAACCAATTTGCCTCCTCCTGCGTTCTTGTCAAGCGGAAAGCATACCGCAATCTGATGGACGGTGTGAAACTAGGGAATTTATTGCTGATCAGATTCAGACAAAATGAAATGGTCAGTGATCTCCCTTCCCACACCCCTCCCCCTACACACACACACACACACACACAAACACCCAAACACACATCACCACACAAACACCACACACAAACACAGACGCGCGCGCGCAGCGCGCGCCTTTTTTTCAGTTGTTTTTGTTTTAGTTCGACTGAAGTAAGAGTTCCATGTGCATCTATAACAAGACGAAAAGAATCAATGCTCAAATTTACACACACACACACACACACACACACACACACACACACACAAACACACGACAACAAGTTTAGACTTGATAGATGTTCTCAGTGAATATATATCATAGACGAAAAAGGACATCAATCGCTCAAATGTTACAACACACCACCACACACAAACGGGGGGGCGGGGGGGGGGGGGGGGGGGGGGGGGGGGGGAATCATCTGATGAAGCTTTTCTGTTTATCTCTCTCTCGTATCCCACCATCTATCTCTCTCTCTCACTTCTCTCTTCTCTCTCTCTCATTTTTTCTCTCTCTATCTCTTCCAAACATCTGTGTGTGAGTGTGTGTGTAGTGTGTGTGTGCTTGTGGGTGGGTGGTGTGTACACACTGTATATGCATGTGGAGTGTGTGGTGTATGTGCGTGCATACGTGCGTGCATGAATGAGTGTGTGCGTGCGTATGAGTGAGTGTGGGTGTGCTCATGTGGGTGGTGTGGTTGTGTGTGTAAGTTGTTGTGGGCAGATGGAGAGATGAGAAGAGAGAGGAGAGATGAGAGAGCGATGAGAGATGATATGTGAGCAGCGCAGACGCGCGCGTGCCCCCGTGCATGGCGCTGTTGCACCACCCGCCACGACGAGCGTTTGTGAACCCCCCCCCCACCTACGTGGCATTTGCGGTGCGTTGCGTTTGAGGTATGTGTGTGTGTGAATGCATATGCGCGACGGCGGCTCTCGCGTCCCCCCTCGGTCTG
>JADBJO010009614.1:70000-81588 GCA_016801955.1 Conus betulinus | reverse complement strand
TGTAAACACATGTGTTTGGTTTTGTACCCAGTCGATAGGCCGAATTAGAACAACCAACTGCACTAATGAATCTCTCTCTCTCTCTCTCTCTCTCTCCTCTCTCATCTCCTCTCTTCCTCTCTCTCTCATCTCTCTTCATTGCTATGCATTTTCATCTACGTGTCTATCCACCGTTTTCATTCACGCGGCTGCCTTCCTTTCTTTGTGCACCCTTCATCGCTCTCACACACTTCGCTATGAACGACTGTCACACGTCGGCCGATCCGCCCCCTCCCAGTCTAGAGAAAATCTCGCTGTGTGGTGTTGTCACAGCCTTCGTGACGAACCACCGGGACTTGAACCCTGCAGCGGACGGGGCCCCGGTCAAGACCAGCGAGGCCCAACCCATGACCGCGCAGAGAAACTCCGCGGAGTGTCGTGGTCGGCCTATTCATCCTTCCAGCGTGGAGGTGTGAAAGTCCTGGTTTATTGTTGGCTGATGTTAAAAGAACGCACGTGGTTTTAATGTCCATCATCTGCCTGCGACAGAGTTGGAGGGGGGTGGGGGGGGTGGTGGGGGGGGGGGGGGGTGGATGGAACAGGTGGGGGGGGGGGGGGGTGAGGGGGGCTGCGAGGACCATCCCCCCTTTTCCCTGCAGTTTTATATAATTACCAAACAAAAACCATCGATTCAAGACGTGTAGCTGCGTTCTTCTTTGTTGTTTTGTTTGTTGTTTTTGATTGTTGTGCTGCTTGCTGCTGGTGGTTTTTTGTTTTTTTTTTTTTTTTTTTGTTGTTGTTTGTTTTTGTCGTTTTTCTATGTTTATCTTCTTTCAGTCTTCTTATAGTATCGCCTTCGTTTTTTTTTTTTTTTTTTTTTTTTTTTTTTTTTGCTTTTTTCTTGCTTTTTTCTTTTTTTTTTTTTTCCCTTCCTTTTTTTTTTTTTAAAACCTACCTGAATGTTTTTTTTTTTTGTTCAATTCATGCTACTCTTTAGTTTCGCTTTGCTTTGTTTTTTTTGATTTTGTCCTATCAGTGAAATTAGAAAACGCCCGTTCTTTTTTGCCGATTCGAGAATATAATGACTGCTCGTTCTTCATTTTCGTCGTTGTCCCCCATGTTGGTTTTCTTGCCCTAAGAAGACCTAAGAAGGTCGAAACGCGTCGGTTTTATGCCTTGTCATTCGTTTGTCCACTTTGTTGTGGCGGATTAATGAATATTTCCCCTGGGTAAAAATTTACCAGTGGATTTCGTTTATTACCATTGGCTGACAAAGAATGAGTAAGTTAGTGAGTGGATAGGTAGATGAAGAAACAATAATCGGTTATCTCTCTTCCTCTCTCTCTCTTCTCCTCTCCTCTCTCTCTCTTCTCTCTCATGCCCCTACCTCCCCCACAGAAATATAAAACAATCGGTGGTTTAATCTGTCTCTCCTCTCACTCACAACCACACCATCCCATCTCGTGGCGACTGCGGTGAGGAGGAGAGAGATTCGGGCGGACATTTCCCTGATCAAATGGAGGGAGGGGGGGGGGGGGGGGGGGATAGATATGGCGGATATTACTTGTGACATTTCTGTATCTGTTCATCAACTTATTCATTCATTCTTCATTCATTCATTGTCAACACACTGTATTTACACAATCCTTTAGCTGATAATCAATCTACGAGTCACAGCAAATTGAAAAAAAAAAAAAAATCAAACAAGCACGAGCGGTGGGGCGCGTGCTTCAAGAGGGAGGGGGGGGGGGTTAAGGAGATTGAGGGGGGGGGGGGGGGGAGGGAGGAAGGAGGGCGCGAGGGGAGGGGAGGGGGTGCGAGGCGTGCACACAAGATGCTTTTACTTCCCGAATTTTATTATTTATTTTATTTTTTTAAGATAGGCCAGGTATCAATGTCCCGTACGACACTTCCGATTTCGACTGACTTTGGTTTTGATCTTCAACTTGTGACTGAAAAAAAAAAAAGAGAGAAAGAACAAAGAGAGAAAGAAAGAAAAAGAATGAAGGAAGGAATCCACGTAAAAAAAAAAATGAAAAAGAAAGAACGGATGAACGAAAGTAAGATTAATGTAAGAAAGAAGAGAGAAAGATTGAATGAATGACTGAATGAAAGACAGACAAAAAGAAAGACAGACAGACAGACAGACAAACATAAAGAATGAAAAGAATGACAGACAGACGAAATGAAAGAAGGCAGACAGACAACAAGCGAAAGAATGACAGACAGACAAACAAACAGAAAGAAAGAATGACACAGACAGACATGACAAAAAAAAAAAATGGGAGAAAACAGACAGACACTGAGAAACCATGCCATGGTCGTCACAGCCCAGGACAGACCGACAGACAAAGACAGACAGACAGACAATGAGAAACCATGCCATGGTCGTGCACAGCCCAGCAGACAGACAGACGACACCGACACAGCGGCAGTGGAGGAAGGATTCTCTGCACCTCTGCAGCGACGACGGCCCACAGTGCAGATGGCTCTTTTTAATCCCGATCCCCTCCCAATGACCCAGACAATTCCTATATACCGTCGGTGGGGTGTGGGGGGGGGGGGGGGGGGAGAAAGGGTGCTGGAGGGGGGTGAGGAGGGGCGTAGACTGGGAGAGTAAATGGGGGAGGGGGATTTGGGGGGGTGGGGGGGGTGGGATGGGGAGTGGTGAGGAGAGCTGGGTGGTTTGCGGGAATGTGGGAGAGGGGAAAGGGATAGTGAATCAAACACTAACCACACATACAACACACCCGTGCACACACAGACACACACACGCGCGCGTGCACACACATTCAAACCACACACGCCCACACACCACACCCACACACACACACCACACACACACCCCACACTCATTCTCTCACTTCCAGGCGAGCGCAGCACTTAACAGAGAGAGAGAGAGAGGAGAGAAGATAGATAGAGAGCGAGCGCGCGGGACGGCACAGACCGACCGAGAGGGAAGTACAGACCATGCAACCAGACATAAAAATGAGCGCGAAAGACGGAGACAGACAAAATCATAACTCAATGCAATTCAGTATAGTTTTTTCTCCAACTCCTCTTCCTCATTTTTTTTCCTCTCCTACACACACACACACACTGTCTCGCTCTCTCTCTCTCTCTCTCTCTCTCTCTCTCTCTCTCTCTCTCTCTCTCTCATCCCTCATCCCCCATCTCTCCTCTCTCCTCTCTTTCATTCTCCCCCTCCCTCCCTGTCCCTCTCCGCCGCCGCCGCTGCCCCCGTCCCCCCCTCCCCCATCTACCCCTCCCCCCGCCCTGCCCCCCCTTCCCCACCCCACCGCTTTTTCCTCGTGCGGCTCAAACTGCAGCCGCGCGAGCGTTTGTCGACGCATAACGAGAAAAATGAGGAGCTGTTAACTACGGCGGGACGCACGGGGAGATGGCAACAACATTTGGCCTGTGTTTGCCATCCCTGGCTTCAACTCATCCCCCAGACCTCCCCCCCGTCGCCCTCTCTCTCGTCTCTCTCTCTGTCGTTCGGGGACAACTTTATTCCTCACACACACACACACGCACGCACCAGGACAGAAAGAAACCGAACAATTAGAAAGAGAAAGAGAAGAGAACACGGGGGAAGAGGTGGGGGGGGGGGGGGGTGGGGGGGGGGGACCATATAGCATGAAACTTGATTTGAAGCGTGAAAGAGAAACGTCGTCACACCCACCTCCCAAGCTCTCAGCGACGAGAGCCTTACACACACACACACACACACAACACACACACACACACACACACGTGCACTGATATTATGGTTTGGGTTTCGTTGTGTGTTTTTTGCCTGCAGATAATATGTGCACACAAAAAAAGTCAACATGTATATGCACATGTATACACACACACACACACACACACACACACACCACACACACTTTTGTCGGATTTCTACTACCACCAGCGCACAGCGTGGAGGCGCGCGCACGTGCAACAACAACAGCGTTACACACATGCTAAGAGAGAGAGAGGAGAGAGATGAGAGAGGGAAGAGAGAGAGAGCGAGAGCAGAGAGGAGAGAGATAGGTACAGACAGCTAGAGAGACAAAGAGAGAGATAGGACCAGAGACAGACAGGACACACACAGATCCACACAGAAAGATAGAGAGAGAGAGAGAGATAGCGAGACATTGACACACACACAGCACTTTAGCCCGCGCGGGCGCTACAATCACACCACACACACACCACACCACACACACACACACACACACACACACACACAACCCAACTGACAACAGACAGTCAGACACACATGGGCGATGCAGACGGGATGACAACGGCCTTCATCATCTGTCCATCGCCGCCACACGCTATCGGTCCACACTGTTTCTGTCAATCTGCTTTCAGTTACAGGCCAGAAGCACCGGACCGCCAAGCAACACCCCTTCGTCTAATGTTTACCCCCAGGATTCTTTCATGTTGTTGCACGGTTGTTGCTGCTGCTAACTTTTTCTTCCTCTTCTTCATCTTCTCTCCTTCTTCCTCTTCCCATTCTTCTCTCTCTCTCTCTCTCCCTCTCTCTTCCCCTCCGGCTCACAGGCCTCTTCCCTCTCGCTCTCTCTCTCCCATCTCTCTCTCTCGTCGCTCTCTCTCTCGTCTCCTCTGATTCCCCTCTCTCCCCTCATCTTGTCTGTCTTTCTCCTGCTTCCCCCCCCATCCCTCATAACTTGTCCTCTTAGGTCCCCCCCTCCCCTCACCCATCTCTCTCTCCACATATTAATTGATATGTGACCATGATCTGTGCGTTATTAAACCGGGGCAAATAACCTGATTACAGAGGTATATGGCCCTTACGTAAACAAACCGAAACAAAATAAATCACGTTTTTCTTTTTCGTCCATACACCTCTTATTATAGGAATGCCGACAAAGGAAGAAAAAATTCCACTGAAATATCATCAACACCAATGTCTCTTTCAAGTTTCTTGTTTCTCCTCCCTGAAAAGATGGTAACGAGTGGAATTCTCGGCTTTTATCCAAGTGTTCGGATTGACAAAAGCGGCAGCGTTTTCTTCCTTCTCGATGTATGTCGTTTGACTGCTGATGCAATATGCGGTTCGGTTATTTGAGAACTCTGTCGTATCTATTTCCTCTGCTCACCACTCTGTGTTGATTACTGAGTGATTGCTGTGATGGTTATTAGTAGGCTGCAAAATGTTCACTAACTCTTTAAATGACGGGACCTAGGTCCTACATGAATAGATTATTGATTTATGAAAACCAAATATAATATTATTTTTCTATTATTTACTTTTTACTCGCTCTCTCTCTCTCTCGCTCTCTCTCTCTCTCCCTCTCTTCCTCTCTCCCTCTCCTCATCTCCTCGCCATCTCTCGTCTTCTCTCTCTCTGATCTTCTACATCTCCAACATCTCCTTCCATTTCAACGTCTATTCAGGTTCAAACTCGTCCCTCCCATCCTCCTCCTCCTCCTCCTCCTCCTCCGTGCTTCTCTTCTCCTCAGGGGGGAGAAGGGGAACGAGTCGCGGGGTAAGAGAGTGAATGAGGAGAGGAGGAATGAGAGAGGTTTAGAGGAGAGAGTGCAGAGGGACGTCTGAGAGTGAGGAGAGAGGAAACTGGAGAGACGGAGGGAGAGTGTGCAAACTGCAAAAGAGCAGAGAGAGGGCAGAGAGGGAGAGAGAGTGGAGCTATGCAAAGATGGTTAGAGACAGGAGAAAGAGAAGTCAACGGGGGTCAGAGAGAGAGAGAGAGAGAGAGAGAGAGAGAGAGAGAGAGAGTGTGGGTTGTGTGTGTGTAGAGAGAGAGAGGAGAGAGAGAGAGAGAGAGAAAGAGAGAGAGATTGTGACAGTGTGTGTGGATAAGGACTGGGAGACCTATCTTACACAGCATGGACAAGGTTTGGGACTACCAGCACCCGAATCACCCCCACGTTAAACTAAACCACTGAAAAAAAAGCCAAGGATTTACCGATGAACACTGGCGGGATTTGAACTCACAACATCTCAAGGCGACCTCGTTGCCCTGCCACTGGCCCATCCTTTATCTACTCTTTTGTCTCTGGCACTAACTTCGCGATGAAAAATTTCCCACCTTTCTCTCGCCGGGGGGCAGAACGGAGGGTCGGGGGGACATTTTTCGTGCAGATCACCCACGCTACCATAAAAGTGTATGGGATCGGCGGAGGACAGCATTGGAATATGGAGCTTTATGAGAGGGCAGAAAGCCCTGTATCTTTTCTCTCTTCTCTCTGTTGTTTTGTCTGGTCTGTCCCTGTCTGTCTGTCTTTCTGTCTGTCTCTCTCTCTCTCTCTCCATCTTCTCTCTCTCTCTCGGATCTCCCTCTCTCTCTCCAGCTCTGATATGGCCTCTCTCTCCAAGTGATAATGCCCTTAGGTCGCCTACTATAAGCGACAATTACCTCATCTCTCTCGCTCTCTCTCTTTCTGTGTGTGTGTTGTGTGTGTTGTGTGTGTGTGTGTGTGTGTGTACGCGTTTGCGCGTCTTTGTGTCTGTACGCATGCATACGTCCCTGCCGCGCTTGAAAGTCTAATCATGTGTACGACCTTCTGCACGCGTGCGTGCGTGCGTGCCTTCGCGCCCTTGTGTGTGGGCCCTTTGCCTTTATGTCTGTAAAAATAATGCACACAAGCGTGTGAGACCACTGCAATGTGCGCGACACAGTGCACTTCTAGGATGAGAAAGTACTGGGGGGGGGGGGGGGGTGTTATTGTTCTGCTTTTTTTCCTTTGTGGACACAGACAGACAGACAGACAGACAGAGTGAGCTGTAGGGAGAGGACAGAGACATTCCCTTCCAGAATTCTTTGGAGTTTTCTTCCTGAAAAACACAAATACATACACGCTAGCGCGCGAAGGGCTAGCACACGCGCAGAAGGACACACACACATGGTTATTGACTTTTCTTGGCTCAATGTTGCAGCCAGGTTTTTGTTTTTTAACAAAACCGTGTAGATACAAAGACAGGCCGCCCTACTGATTAATCCATCGACAGACACTTCGATAACAGATCGCCCCGGTTAATTTAACAGACAGAGTGTGACAGTCAGTCAGTCACTTAATCAGACAGAAAACCCGGAAAACGCCAAATCACCGACTCGGACACGCACAACGTACAGTTGAGGAAGACCAAGTGGGAAAGCGTGGGGGGGGGGGGGGGGGGGGGGGGGGGTGGGGGGGGGGGGGGGGGGGGGGGTGGGGGGGGGCGAGGGATTGACAGGTATGGGGGGGGAGGGATTGGGGGGGGGGGGGGAAGGTGAGGGGAACAGCAGGAGGGAAGGTGGGGTCTGAGGGGGGGGGGGGGAGGGGGGGGGGGGGGGGTGGTGGTGGAGGTAACACACCTTCCAACCTGATCCGGAAAGCAAGTGACCCCTGATGACCTCACGCGCGCCGATGACCCACCACTGGTCAGCGCGCGCTCCCTATTTAACAAACTCGTATTAATGACAACCTCTCTCCCCCCCCCCCCCCCCCCCCCCCCCCCCCATCCCCACCCCCACCCTCTCCCGCCTACTAATAATCTTCCCCGCGGGCTGCCACTTTGCCGTGAGTGGTTCGCTGGCGGCTGTAGTATATGGTAGCGGCGTTGTTGTTCGCGCCTCTGCGCTGTGTATGCACACTGATCACTCTAGCCGCTTACATGTATAGCTCGTTTCTACTACAGGGTCTCCACCCATTATTGGTTTTAGTTGCCAAGTTGTACTGCTTCGATGGTGTCTCGGTGCAACTGTGACTGGACAGCTGGCGAACGAGTCTTAGTGCATGCGTCATTTTATCCTACAGAAATGCTAATTCAAACAAGAACACATACACTCAAGCACAGAAGCTCGCATGACGAGATAAAGGGAAGAAGCAACTTTCGAATAAATTATCACCTACCCCCTTTCATAATGTACTTTATTAGCATTTTTCTCCCATTAAACGCCTCTCCTGCAGTTAATAGCTTATACGATTTTTTTTTTTCCATTTATTGGGTCGTCTATGTTATAGTGTTAGTAACATGTGTTGTAATAATGAACATGACATTTATTCATCTACTTGTTTTTGTGTTTCATTCATAATCTTTTTGTGCTCGTTTGTATTAGTCAAGTTTTGTCGCACAGCAGCAGACTGTCAATCATCAATCCAAGACAACACTTTTTGCGCAGTAACATCTCTTCATCTGTCAATCATCATCAATCCAAGACAACACTACTGCGCAATCACTCATCAATAAGACATCTCTTTCATCTGTCAATCATCATCATCAATCCGAGACAACGCTACTGCGCAGTAACATCTCTTCATCTGTCAATCATCATCATCAATCCAAGACAACCACCATTGCGCAGTAACATCTCTTCATCTGTCAATCATCATCAATCCAAGACAACGATATTGCGCAGTAACTTCTGTTCATCTTGGTTTCGATCTGGTCCACTTGTTGTCTGTGCGTCTCTGTATATATGTCGCACAGGCAAACAGGGGGAACTTTCAACAAAAAACAACTGTAAATAAATCATAAACGAACAAAAGAGGTGGAGATGGTTTCAAAAAAGAAGAAGAAAGAAAGAAGAAGAAAGAAAAAAGAAAAGAAAAGAAAAGAAAGAGAAGACAGTGTTTTTAATTTAAACAAACAAACTGTTCACTGACAGCACTCGAGATCAAATCTACCGATGACTTCTCTCCTTGTGAACAATAACAAGTAGGGGTAACTCTTGCTCCCATGGCGACATAAATACACCACCCACAACTCCAACCGAATACAGAAAGCACCACACACAAACAAAGGGATGTCTCCTCCTTTGTTGTCCACGTGCTCTGTGTTGTCATTTCTGCCGGGCGATTCAGTGTCGTAGGCAGTGTTTGTTTCGGAGTTATGGGTGTGTATTTTTAATCTCACCATGGGAGCAAGAGTTACCTTACTTGTTTTTATTGTTTACTGTTTACTTTTCCCCCCCCGCCTCATTCAAGATGTCCTTTCTCTCTTGTGTACCATCCATTTTTTTTTCGCTGTGTTTGAGTCGACTTTCATATTCGTCGTTTTTTTTTCCCCTTCACACCACCCGCCCCCCCCCCACCCCAATCACCCCACCCCTCCCCCTATAAAACACTCTCCACTACCATCACCTCCCCCCTACAAAACACAGTCCACCATCACGCCCACACACACACACACACACACAACCTCCAACCCCCCCCCCACTCGCCTCTCAGGAAAAAAAAACTCAAAAAAAAAAACCCAACGAATTCATAGTCTGATTGGCTGAGAGCGTTGGTATACTCCGTTTTCCATCTGCTCTACTACTTCTGATCAAGTGACAGGCGAGTTGAAGACTAAAAGTACAACTCCACCGTCAGTCGTATGCTACTTCTCGTACTGGTTGCAGACCGCCGCTGTCGTTTGGTCGTTTCGGAAACCGTCAGCTCTTGAATCTTTGTGTCCACCAACTGTGCGGAGGTGGGTGGGGTGGGGGTGGGGGCGGGGGGAAGGAGGGAGAGAGGGGGAGGAAGAGGGGAAGATGGGAGCCTTAAGTGGTTGTGGTGTTGGGGGTGGGGTGGATAAGGCGGGCAATGGTGGTAGTTCCATACGGAGGGGACAGAAGGCAGGGACAATCGTGACGGTGGTGGTGTTGGCAGTGACTATAAAGTGCAGTTAAAAGAGAGAGAGAGAGAAGAGAGAGAGGAGAGAGAGAGAGAGAGAGAGAGAGAGAGAGAGAGACAGACAGAGACAGACAGACAGCGAAGGAGACAAGAGAAAGAGAGAGGGGGGGGAAAGAGAGGGAGGGAGGGAGGGGGAGAGAGAGAGAGAGAGAGAGATGAGAGAGGAGAGAGAGAGGGAGAGAGAGAGTTTTGAGTGTGTCGTCTACGAGATAGAGAGAGCGAGAGAGAGAGAGAGAGAGAGAGAGAGTAGATAGCGAGACAGAGACAGAGAGAGAGAGTGAGAGAGAGATACAGGCACAGACACAGACAGAGAGCGACGGGAGACAGAGAGAGAGAGAGAAAGAGACAGACAGACAGACAGACAGACAGGACACAAAACTCAGAGAGAGAGAGAGAGAGAGAGAGAGAGAGAGGAGAGAGAGAGAGGAGAGAGAGAGGGAGAGAGGGAGAGAGTGAGTGAGTGAGTGAGTGCGCACGTTTCTGTGCACGAACCCACCACATGCATACATACGCACATCTGGATCAAGGTCCTCGCGCATGATTATGGCGGCGCGCGCGTAAGCCTCTTCCGCGCTTACTTACATACACACCCCGCGTTCTCTCTCTTACACACACACAACACACACACAACACACAACACACACACACACACACACAACACAACACAACACACACACACAACACAACACACCACACACAACACAACACACACACACACCAACAACACACACACACACACACACAACACAAGACAAACGTTACACACCACAGTGAGCTCAGAGAAGAGGAGGAGGAGGAGGAGGGAGGGGGGTGGGTCCTAAAGGCATAAAGAACAGTCAGCCTGGACAGCAGGAGATAATGCTGGGGGACGGGGGGGGGGGGGGGGGGGGGGGGGAACTGATGAGAGGTCATTAGCGGAACCACAGCCCAGAGACCCTCTCGCAGTATCTGCTCCACTGGCACCGTCGCCCACGCCCAACGGTCAGTGGCTGGGTGACTAACACGACGGCATCATAGACACTCCCAAGATAGGCCAGCGGTGTACAGGTGTGTGTGTTGTTTGTGTGGTGTGTGTGTGTGTGGCGCTAACTGCTGTGCTTGTTCGTCGTCGTGTTCGGGGTCGACCAGTTTCATCAACGCAGGGCTTCGCTCAGCTCAAAACACAACACTACCTTTTAGGTCAGGGGACTGAGGTTTCCCAGCAGGCTCTCTCTCTCTCTCTCTCGCACACGACTACCTGTGGACTCTAAGTCAAGGGGAACTTACCCAGCACACGAGTCACTCTCTCTCCACACTCTCTCACACTTTTGAAGCAGATGACAGATTGACAGTATCATCTGAATTTATCTTATTATGTCTACCATTCAATGTTCACACCCCTTCAAATGGGGGCTTTGACCTTACTGAATATAATTCTGCCCCCCCCCCCCCCCCCCCCCCCCCTACCTCCCCCTCCCCTCTCTCTCTCTCATACACATACATACAGGCATGAAAAACGTCCTTACCACTATTATTATGCCCTGAACACCTCCTGCGATTTGGAAAGCACAAAACGCGACATCAAAGAAGCAGAAGAGGGTTTAGGAATAAAGACTGTTTATTTACCCAATCCAAACCTCGCTTAAACAGAGTCGCTTAGAACTAACTCTCACTCAATCCCTCCCTCCCCTCCTTCCCTGTCTCTCCCTCCCTCTCTGTTGTGCAGTTGCCTGCACATTTTTTTTTCTCTTTTTTTCCCTTTTTTTTTTTTTCTTTTTTCTTTTTTTTCTTTTTTTTTAAATATAATTTTTAGCCGCCCTTTTCACTTGAACCTTGAACGAAAAGTGGCGTGCATGTGTTTTCAGCGGAGGCGGCTCAGCGACAATTTCAATGGCGCTGAGGGTCATGGCAATCAAAGCATTGCAGGCCCATCAGCGTCGGCGACTGGCAGCTGTTGGTGGGCCTGGAACTACCGGGCCTACCTGACGACTGGGGGGG
>JADBJO010009614.1:52500-67500 GCA_016801955.1 Conus betulinus | reverse complement strand
AAAATGGAAAAAAAAAAAAAAAAAAAAAAAAAACAAACAAAAAAAAAAAAGAAAAACGTATCCATCATCTGTGCACATGTGCTTGTGCACTCTCTCTCTCCTCTCTCTGTCGAGATCGGGTGTCGAATCGGGGTCAATGCCAGTTTCATTGTGGTCTAGCGAGCTCTTCTAGCCTGCCACACACACGTCACTCCCAATCGCCTTGTCAGTTTCAGCTGCAATCGACAAGCGAGCGACCCGGGCCTTTTTTTTTTTTTTCCTTCCCCCAGGGAGCCTGCCTTCCGACCGCATTCAGTGGCTCGACTGCCCCTGAAAAATAATTAACGGTATACAAAAACCGCGTCCGGCCCCCGGCCCCGAGCCTTATATAGTGTCAAACTATTGCGCCCACCACCATTTGTCGCTCGCAAAAATTACCCTCCAGCGAAAATTAACCTATCGCCGACGACACTAGACAGATTGAGACGGCTGAGAGCGCGGTATTGATAGGAAGAGAAAAGAGGAAGGGGAGAAGACGGGGGAGCGACGTTAGGGGAGTGGAGGAGGAGGGGGTTATGTCCTTGAACGCGCATGATAACAGAGAGAGAACGAACGAACGATTGATCTAATGAGTTCAGCTTCCAAAGCCCATTCTCATGCAGGGGTTACGGTGGGGCCGGGGCTGTTCGAAAGTGAGTATCAACGAATGCACACAAATACAAACAATACATGTCAGAAAACAACATCGCGATGAGGAAACCAAATCACGGAAAACAATTAACAAAACATCACACACAGATGCGACTGTCTTTGAGACTTCCAAGAAGTTTATCCACTGTCAACAAGATTTCCGTCCTCCACATCTGAACTGCCGCTGGAAGTCAGTTGCACATTTTCTTGTCAACAGAATAAACACGGTTTCCATGTTTCTTACAACAAAATTTAGACTTGGCGTTTCAGTTACACACACACACACACACACACACACACACACACCACACACCACACACACGAGAGCGAGAGAGAGAGAGAGAGAGAGAGAGAGAGAAAAATTCGTGAATGTACTCCGAGTTCACACTTACAAATGAATCTATGCAGGCACCAGACAGAATAACACCAGGTTATTATGTCCATCAGAGGACGTTATGTATTTCACATCAGAGAACAAAAACAAACGCTGGAACAAAATCAGATATCTTGCCTAAACTCTAGCTCTTGAAGACTTTTTTTTTTTTTTTTTTTTTTTTTGGTCTTGCTGTTTAAACATCTCCCCCACATCTCTGCCTCTTTGAGTGCCTTTCTATTGGCTGTAGTTTGACTGCGCAATTTGGAGGCACTGATCACTTCCTGTTGGTCTCACTGGCTTTGCTTCTGCTTCCTGTTGACAGGCGGGCTGTCTGTCCAGCACCACACTCCGCCCACTGACCCCACTCACATGGTTCAGTTCTGAGGCACACACTGGGTGGTCCGCGCGCAGGCAGTGCACCGACCTCGCTGAACGACGGGCAAAAAGAAATCGGCATGCTCGCTTGGTTATCTTGAGAGGGCACACAGGTCAACTGAACGACTCTCTGGCCTGGAAGTGGTTGGTGCCCGGGACTGCCATAAAGGGGACTATAGAGGGAGAGCGAAGCACGATACCGAGTCTTTCCCCTCTACATCTCCTCTGCCTCCTCCACAGAAGTTCTGTTCTCGGCCACATTTGAGAGAGAGAGAGAGAGAGAGAGTGAGAGAGAGAGACAGAGACAGACAGAGAGAGAAACACACACCCACACACACACACACACACACACACACACACACCATAGCCCAATTTCGTCAACAGGCGGAAGAAGGCCAAGGAACGAAGGCCCGAGGTCGAACCCAGTAAACTGAAGGGCGGAAACATGTTAATGACTGGTTTAGACCACGGACACAGTCTTGTTCAGCAAGATGAGTAAATACGTGGGACACAACTTCTTCAGTCCGTACCACCTCTTACTTCCCCCTGGGGAAAGAAAAAAAAAAAAAAAAAGAAAATTAAGCTGAGCCAGGCTCTGTTCACATAATGACAAAAATAGTACGAACTTTCCACCGAACAAGCCACAGTTACGAACTGATAAGTATTTAGACAGTAATTTTTTTGTTTTCCAAAGGAGTATCGTATTAACACTTTCTTCTGATATACACGCTGTTTAGCGGTGTGTGTGTGTGTGTGTGTGTGTGTTCTAACCTACCTGAACATCTGACTGACTCATGGTATGGTTCTTGTCCGCCCTGATGCTGGGCACGTGAGAACTGCGAACAGCCGCAGCACACACTGGTAAAAGCCTACTGACGCTCTGCGATCGTCATTCTTTGACCTCATGGAAGAAAACTTACTTCTCCTTGTTTATTACTCCCCCGTCCCCGTCTCCTCCCTTCCCTTCCCCCACCGACACGTCACATGCACCCATTCCAAAAAGAACCAAAAAAAAAAAAAAAAAAAAAAAAAAAAAAGGAAAAGGAGGGGCGGGGTTGGGGGTGGGGGAGACAGAAAGAAAGAACAGAGACAACGGACTGGAGAGAGAGAGAGAGAGAGAGAGAGAGAGAGAGAGAGAGAGAGAGAGAGAGAGAGAAGTGAACAAAAAGCAAAGAAATGTCGAAGAAAGCTCACAACAACAAAAACAGAAAGAAAGAAAAGAAAAAGGCTGAGAAATGGACACCAAGATGGGATGCGTCGTGGGAAGGAGGTAGTGTAAAGGGGGGGGGGGGGGGTACAAGGGAAGGGAAAAAGAAGGGAGTGGGTGGGTTGGTACGCAGAGTGATGGGGGCGGGGGGGGGGGGGGGGGGGGGGGGACAGGGACAAGAAAAGGGAAGGGTAAGCCAGGTCGTAATTTCGCGAAAACTGATCGTGAGCAGGAGCAGCAGTGAGCAGAGTTCGGACGACGACGATTACGGGAACTCCGCAGTGTGTGTGTGAAACAAGATCCTACCTCTGCTTGTAACGTCGCACGGCCGCTTTTGTAGCACACACTCGAAATCAAAACACAAGAACGACACTCCCCTCCCCCTCCCCTTTCATCCCCCCCCTCCCCGCTTCAGCCTTCCATCCCCCCTCCCTCCTACCCCCCTCTCTTCTTCACTCACCCCCCCCCCCCCCCCCCCCCCCCCCCCCCCCCCCCCCCGTTTCCTTTTTTTTGTTGTCTTCGCTTCTGCCACATTGAATTGACAACTCAATACCGCCAGCGCGCTACCCTCAGCTCTTTTTTGACAGTCTGAGCCGACTGCCGCGGGCAATTAAACGGCCGAGACGGTTTCTGGGGGGGGGGGGGGAGGGGGGGGGGGAGGGGGGAACGATACATGGCATGCGTCGCTGTATAACACGATACATGAGAAGTACTGGAATGGACACTTAAAAAAAAAAAAAAAAGAAATGAAAAAAAAAAGAAAGAAACAAAGAAGAAGATGAAGATACAAAAAGAAAGAGAGAATGAATGCAAGAAGGTAGGAAAGAAAAGAAAAAAAAGAAGGAAGACAGAAAAAAGAAAGAAAGAAAGAAGGAATGAAAGCCTGAAAGAAGAAAGCGAGAAAGAAAGAAGGAAGGAAGAAGGAAGGAAAAAAAAGTGTCGTGGAGTGGGTTGAGGAGGAAAGGGAGATGAGCTGATACTTCGGTGTCTGTGGGGGGGCTGCTGCTCGGTGTGTGTGTGTGTGTGTGTGTGTGTGTGTGTGTGTGTGTGTGTGTGTGTGTGCGTGTGTCTGTGTGTGTGTGCGTGTGTGTGTGACTCCGTGTGTGTGTGTGTGTGTGTGTTTGTGTGTGTGTGTGTGAGAGACTGTGTGTGTGTGTTTTGTGTGTGTTTGTGTGTGTGTGTGAACAAAGGGAGGGCGGGATACGAGTGAGGTGACGTTGTGCACCGTGTGAGTAGTGTTCAAATAAACTACGAGACAGTTTAAAGAGAGGAATTAATTAGGGGGTGAGGTGCTTGGGAAGGAAGTGATGGTGGAAGTGTATGGATGGGGAGGATGGAGATGGGGGGGGGGGGGGTATGAGAACCCTTCGATTTTCTTTAAACGATCGTCGATGTTGCAATCCCTCCCTCTACCCCCTTCCAACCCCCCCCCCCCCCCCCCCCCCCCCCACACACACACACAAAAAATAAAAAATAAAAAAGGGAGGAACAGCGGGGATGGGGGCTGACTGAAAAGGAAGAACAAACAAGAAAAATGCAGACAAAGGAGAAACAAAATAATGGAGAAAGGGGGGGGGGGGGGGGGGGGGGGGGGGAACGTAGATAACAAAACAAAATACAATAAAAGAAAGAAAACACAACAGAAAAGAAAGAGGGAATCGAAACATACAGCGGCGGGGAGAAACGGAGGGAAAAAGAACAAAAGAAAGAAAGAAAGAAAGAAAGAAAAAAGAAAGAAAGAAAGAAAAAAGAAAGAAAAAGAAAGCAACCTCCCGCAAATGGGAAACAGGAGAAGAAGAAAAGGAGGAGGGCGAGAAGCGGCGGCTGAGAGATGGCCGCGCGCGCGCGCGCGGGACAACTCACCGCCCCGACGCGCCCCAGTTTTGTGACGCTGCGTGGCGACAGTATAAAAAAAAAAAAAAAAAAAAAAAAAGATAAAAACTCACACACACACACACACACACACTCACGCACAGAAAATGGTGCGCAGAAACGACCCAAATTCATGCATATATGTATGACGACGTCACACCTGATGGACCAAAAGTAGCGTTCATCACGGAAGAATGCGAATCGACCGCACTGACACACACCTGCCTTGACTTAGTCTGCGAATAAAAAAAAAAAAAGGGGGGGGGGGGGGGGGTGGGGGGGGGGGGGGGGGGAGAGAGGACTATGAAAATGTTCGACTGTAAAAGCTATCTTTTTCGCCGCCCCCTTTCCCCCCCCCCCCCCCCCCCCCCCCCCCCCCCCCCCCGTCCGGTTCCGGATGCACATATCGACAGAGGCTTTTGTTTTCTACAGAATATTCGCACAACTTCCCACACACGTTGTCAGTCACCGGGTGGGGCAGGGTGTGGTGGGGGGCAAATTTGGTTCAATGTTCCGAGTTTTGATGTTGTTGTCGTTGTAATGGCAAGAAAGAATAAAGAGTCGTAAAAGAAAAACAATCTAGAGATCTCTACGGTGTTTAAAAAAAAAAAAAGAGTTAGGAAGAGTTCAAAGTTACAGCTGCAATGTCATATTAGGGTTACACATCAGATCGCAGTTATGAACCATATCCAAACAAAAAAAAAACCCGAAGTTCTCTCTCTCTCTCTCTCTCTCTCACACACACACACACACACACACACCACACACACACAACACACACACACACACACACACACACACACACGCGCGCGCATACACACACATACACACGTACGCTGGCACACACACACACACACCACACACACACACACACACGCACGCACGCACGCACGCACGCACACACACGCACGCACGCACGCACACACCGATAAATAATCCGTGTAATCTATAAACACCACTATATTGACCAATTACAGTGGATCCATCGAATTTGAAATCTTCCAGCCAGAACCCAATCATTATTAATGAAAGCCAGTCCGGCGTGCGCGCATGTGTGCCCAACCCCACTCGTCTGAAACAAACAAAAAAATAAATACACGGGCAAAGAGGAGGGCTCACGTGCGGCTGACGAGGCTGATGGATGGAATGGTTCGAAATTGACACCGCCCAGGCAGCAACAGATGCGCAACAACGAGCAGGCCACGCATGTGCGTGCACGTGTTGTTCTTTGATGTCGCGCGCAGCAGCGGTTTGCACGTGCTATGAGGAAACAGTACGATGAGCAGAGAGCTAGAGAGAGAGAGAGTAAAGAGAGAGAGAGAGTGTGTGTGTGTGTTGCGCGGGGGGTAGTGTGGGGTGGGCGCACGTGTGTGTGTGTTGTGGTGTGTGTGTGTGTGTGTGTGTGTGTGTGTGTGTGTGTGGGTGTACGCGCGCGATATGCATGTATTCATATATTCAAACAGATATGCGCAGTGTCTTTCTGGCCGACTGTTCGACGGACGTATCGTACGTAGCCGTTTAAATGCCGAGTTTATCGCTGAAGTAGTAACATCAGAGCGCGGGGGTGAGAGAGAGAGAGAGAGAGAGAGAGAGAGAGAGAGAGAGAGAGAGAGAAGCGTGAAGAGAGAGAGAGATTGACAGACAGACCAGACAGAGAGAGAAAGGAAATGAACTGATTGTCAATGACCTCCATGTCAACTGATCTCTCTCTTGTGTCTGTCGGTCTGTGTGTCTGTCTGTCTGTCTCTCTCTCTACAATCTGTGGCTGGAAATACACATAACAGCGTGTGAATAGTTGGCGAAATACAGATCACGCCTGTTTTGCCCTCTCACTGATAACACTGATTTATTCCCCTTCAAATGCGCCATCCGAGTATGCCCCCCCCCCCCCAACCCCCACCCCACCCCCCCAGTCAACGAAACCGTATACCCTGCTGGAATGCAAACCAGAGTAGAACTTGCTACTATACAATGAGATCCCCCGACTTCTGCCTCGTTTCGCGCTCCCACTCTTTCCAGAACAATTTTTCCTTTTTTTCAGGCTAGGTGAAGCGAGTTTTCCAGCCAACCAACCAACCGACCGACCTGTGTGTGTGTGTGTGTGTGTGTGTGTGTTTGAATAGTGCCAGTTCACTGAAGCACGCACGCAGACACAGCAGCCGCCGCAGCAACAGCAAGCAGCAAGCAGCAGCGCAGCAGCAGCAGCAACATAGCCGCAGCACTGATAACATCCATCATTAGTTGGCTATCCATCACATCGAGATCCAAGCTTGCTTGCTTGCTTTCTTTCTCGTTCTCCCTCTCTCGCTTCCTCCTCGTTGAAACTTCCAGCTCCAACCAGCCGCGTGTGTTAAGACAAGGCCAGGTAAAGGAGGGGGGGGGGGGGGGGGGGGAGACAGGAAACGAGGAAAGGGTGAGGGAGGGTTGAAGGGGGAGGGGGGAGGGGGAGAGGTGGAGAGGTTGGCAGAAGGGGGACGGGCTGACGACGCAATGAGCCAACCTACTTGTGTGTGTGTGTGCTTGTGTGTGTGTGTGTGTGTGTTGTGGTGTGTGTGTTTTCCCTCCGTGTGGGATGGATCTCACTGAGACTTGATTCTCTCTCTCTCTCTCTCTCTCTCTCTCTCTCTCTCTCTATCTCTCAACTTCCCCCCCACACCCTCCCCCCCACCCCCCCCCCCCCCCCCCCCCCAGTCTCCGTCTTGCTCTCTCTCACTCTCTTGCTCTTTCTCTCTTAAATTCTTCCTTGGTATTCTTCAGCAACAAAGTGAACTAACACACAGCCCTACAGGTCTTTCAAAACTGCTAAAAGAACCACGTGTGCGCACAGTTGTGCTGCTTGGTGTGTGTTGTGTGTGTGTGTGTGTGTGTGTGTGTGTGGTGTGTGCGCGCGCGCGCGAGCGTGTGTATGTGTGTTTAAGTGTGTGTGCATAGGTGCGAAAAGGCGCGCGCCTAGCCACGCCACACGTGCGTGTGTGGTGTGTGTGTGTGTGTGTGTGTGTGTTTGTGTGTGTGTGTGTGTGGTGTGTGTCTCCGTGTGCGCGCTGCGCGCGCGCTATTGGTAAGAGGGTTGGTTCCGTCAAACGTTGCCGAAGTTAATGACAGCGTCTTTTTTCAGCGGCTGTGTTTTTTTTTTTTGTAACTCCCCCTGCCTCGATCGCTAGTGATCCTATGTCATGCACTACGGCGGATGTCGTTGTTGCACAACTCTGTGATCAGTCTGTTGACGCTACTGGTTGGGTGGTGTGTGGTGTGGTGTGATGTGTGTGTGTGTGGGCAGGACTATCGTAGATAGCCTATCGGCATCGCGCACCAATGTTTCTGAACACACACACACCACACACACACACAACACACACACAGAGACGAGAGAGAAGCAGCACCGATGAGACGAGCAGACGAGGCCGAGGAGAGAGCCGGAGCCGGACGAGACGCCGAGAGAGACGAGACCCGAGAGGAGTACACCCCAGGCAGACAAGATGCGAAAGACAGACACAATCATAACAGAACAAACACAGAACAGTGACCATTGCCCGTGTGTGTGTGTGTGTGGGTGTGTGTGTGTGTGTGTGTTGTGTGTGTGCTGTGCCTGTGGTGCATTGTGTGTTACGTGTGTCTGGGTGACTCTTGTGCGGGCTAGGCACTGTTGTGTGCGTGTGAGTGTGAGTCGACGTGACAGACAGAAAAGGAGGACAGACAGACATGACACTTGACTGAACAGATATATAGGACAGTACGACAGACACATACGACCAGACAGTACAGGCAGACAAAAACCAGGAAACTAATAACCGACCCGCTGCATAATCAGTTTTACGCACAGTAGCAGGAAGGCAGTTTTTACGCATGGCCCAACCGAGAGCCAATTCCCAGCGATACACGGACGCGAACACAACAACTCACACGGCCATTCAGCCCGGCCCCAAGCGTACACACAACACCACACACACAACACTACACACACACATTGTCTTCCGTCACTGCAACCACACATCCATCTAAAACCCACACAACAAATCCCTTTTTTCTCCCTCACACATATCCCACACACTATAATTTTTTTTTTTCCCCACCATTTTCTAACCTTTGCTTTTACTTTACGCCGCCCCCAACTACCAATCCTTTTTCCGCCCTTCCCTTACCACCATTCACTCCACTTACCCACACCACTTATCTTACCTTACACCAAAAAGAATTCTCAGTGTTCGTTTCGCTCGCTGCTAGCTCGAGCCCGTTTCCGCCACGATTAAAGATAATATAATATCACAACTTTTTCTTTGTGCCTCTAGTTGTTGGTGGGCGGTCGCTCGCGGGACCAACTGACCTTAGAACAGATAAAACAAAGGAGGCTGGGTGTGCTAACCGGTGCAAGTTTTAATGGGCTGCTCGCTAGTTTGTTTTTCGTTTCTCACCCTTTGGTTGGTTTTATATATGTGTTGCTTCTTTTCTGCCTGGATGTTGGTAATATGCCCCACTGCGTTTCGAGAACTGTTTTTCCTTTTTTCCCTTTTGTGGGGGGTGAATTGGAAAGGGGGAAGGGAGTGGGGGGGGGGGTGGAGAGGCGAGGGGGAAGGGGCGGCGGAGGGGGTGAATAAGAGGTGGTCTGGTGGCTATGAAACCTAGCACAGCTCCGCCTGTGGTTTACGCTGATCGTTATACAGACAACCACATGCTGTGTTATAATTGTTAAGATGCGACGCGCGCGTTCGTTTTTGTTGCTGTGGCTGTGTGTTGTGTGTGTGTGTGTGTGTAGGGAGTAGAGGGTAGAGAACGAGACGACCACCCCCGATTTTTGAGACCCCGAGCTGCGAGCCATCGTATCATGTAGCTGGCGCCGCACGAGTTCTCCCGTGTGTGTACCCGTGTGTATGCGCGGCGAAAACGTTACAGGAGCTCGCTTGTGAAGTGCGTGTGGTGTGGGTGGGTGTGTGTTGTTTGGGCGACGACGCCGCGCCGCCGCGACGCGCGGTGCTGCAAATGATTCTATTCATGACATCGGTACCCATATCATAAATGGCTTACAACCACACTTATTGTTATTTACACCCACACACCACAACGATGAGTACATCACACAATCTCACCTACCAGACATGTACATTCATCACCATTACGAACACATATTTTGTTCACTAATGGTTATCCCCGCGGAAACACAGGCAAATCAAATCAAATGCACACAATTCTGACTTCATTCAGACCTCTGGAAAACATGATGACCTCGTTGTGATGTTGTTATAGGCCTAGAGTTTTCGTCAAAGGAAAAGAAAAAATATAATGGAAGAGAGAGGAGCCCGAGAGAGTGACGAGGCCCCGTGAGAGGAGTTGAGACGAGAGAGAGAGAGAGAGGAGAGAGAGATTTCAAATAAACAAAAAAAAAAATAAGGGGAGAGAGAAAGAATTCAAAAAAAACAACTATATATACTATATATATATTCTGGAATTATAGTCATTACATAAATACCTATATATATATATATATACATGTGTGTGCTGGGTGTGTTTTTCCTAGCTGTGGGGGTGTGCTGTGTGTGTGTGTGTTCGTGGGTGTGTGTGTGTTGTCGTTGTGCACAGGAGTTGATACAAGCGCCGATATAATTTATCGTTTCTGGACTTCCTTAACTTGTGCAACAGTGTATTTATGAATAACTGCGAACGCAAAAAAATTATGTTTCACACTGGCTCTATTTTGCGATTCTTGAACATGCTTATTAAATTACACCTCCCCTTCCCTTGTATCATAGCCGATGATTTTCTTTTGGCATGTCACTGAGATTGGGTATAGTACGCTGTTGTCTACTGTGATGTCACTAGTTGTTGACAATTCTGAAGTATCCGACACCAAGACTTAGACATTTGGAATGGTAGTGTATACCGGACACCCCTAAGGCACACGTTCTCTCCTTTTATCTCTCTCTACTCTCTATCTCTTCGCCTCTCATCTTCTCTTCTCTTCCTCTCCTCTCTTCTGATATCTGCGTTACTTATTAGGTTGTCCTAGATTGAGGCTTTGTTTTGCTTTGTGTGCAATTTGTTTTTTATTTGTTGTGTTGCTTCCTTTCTATGGTGGTTGCTTTGATTTAACTTTTATCCTTAGTGTATCCTTTAATGGTTATTTATTGCACTTTCTTTTATTTGTCTTCATTACCTTTTCATCTTGCACAAGGCGATTCGCCCCTCGTTGTGTCTTTTTTAACTTCTCTTGTGTGGTTCAAAAAAGTTACATAGAATCATAAAAAGAATAGACATTGCTCTGATTTTTTTATCCATTCTGTAGTAAGAATTGTAGTTTCAGTATTGCTTCTCTATTGCTCTCTCTTTCTCTATCTCGCTCTTTTCTCATGATGCGTATTTTCTCGTGTGGTGTTTGGGTGATGTGCGGACCGCGCGCCGCGCCGCCGCTGCTGTTGTCGGTGTTGTGTCCGTTTGAGAGATTTTTTGAGAGTGACTTTACCGAGAGAGATTGATTTCTTTGCCAGAGCGTCCTAGACGAGTGACAGAGAGTTCCTGTCTCCTCGTTTGTGTGTGTGTTGTGTGTGTGTGAGTGTGTTCAGCGCGGCTGCGCGCGCGCTGCGCGGCGGAAGCACACCTAGTCCCCATGCGCTGCTGTCTTCACTGGGCAAACACCCTTTTGACTCGTGGGTTCCCTTTCCTTCGTTTCATACATTTATCTATCTGTTGACTGTGTGTCCTACCCCACTGACCGTGTTTTGTACCCTGGGCAATCGACTGCACCACACGTGAATCCGTTTCATTGGTTGTTAACACGAACCACCCCACAACGGACCCCCCGCACTCACGTATACTCAGAGACTCTCCACACTCCTGCCTGAGAGTGGGAGACTCCAATCTGGGCCACGTGCTCGTACTGGAGTCTCCCATGCCTCCGTGTATAGCCCAAATTGATTTGCCTTTGTTTTCTCTTGGGTGGGTTCGTGTGGTTACCTTTCGCCTCCAACCGATATGACGTTTTTGTTTCTTTTCACAAACGGGTGTGCGTCCTGGGCAACATTTGGTCGCTCTTTTCCCTTTCGACTGCCTTTTTTTCCCCTCCTTCCCGGTCTACACCTTACTCCACAATAGCCTGTCGGGCCATTGGTTAACCACATTTCACCAGCGTAGTGGAAACCAATATGCCCCGGGAATTTTTCCCATGCCGCACGGCTCACGATGCCGACCCCACTATTGTGATCTTCAGGTGGGTGGCTCCAGGGAGGAACATGGCTTCAAGGGTTCAAAGGTGGAATCCTCTAAAGCTAAAGACTTTTTTTGTCTCCGAACACTTGCAAACCAGACGCAGTTCAAACGGTTTATGTTAAAAGCCCCTGGCGCCTCATGCCGCGATTCTCAATGGCTTCGCGGCAATTCTCTTCCTTAGCAGTAAAAGATGTTCGTTATCTCGAATCAAACGAGTTTGGAATGAAAATAGAAGCGCGGCACGAGCTGTGACTAAAAACCTGAAACTGGAAATCACAACGACGGACTAGGACCGTGAACCTGAACACCTGGTGGGTTTCATCTCTTTTTTCCCCCATAGGTCTAATTACAGAGTGGTACCATTTTGTAATTTTTTTTATATCTCCTTTCAGCGGATTTAGGCCAATATTAAGAAAGAAATGGTCCTGAAGACACGTTCAAAAAAGCCTTCCCCCCCCGAATTCAGGCTGAAACCTGACAACACAACAACAAAAAAAGTTTGGCGCCTGAAATGTTCTCCTACCGCGGCTAGCTAGCAGAAGATACATTTGGATGCCCCTTTGGAGGGGACGCGTTCGTTCAGAAGCAGCCTGTAGTTAGAGCTCGTTTCTACAAATGGGGTAAAAAATAGCCTCCGAAGTTACGGGTACGTGGCACACGGGTTGGACATACGTATGCAAAGAGCATATTTTTTTTTGTTTGTTTTTTTTTTTGTACAGACCCGTCCACCTCAGTTGCTTTTTTGGTCAGGCCTTGCAAAGACCATGACGTGTCATGGTACCGAGACGCAAGTATCTGTATTTATTCAAACCCTACCCCGTTATGCGCCGGTATGATTAGATGTTAACCTGGATATTTCCATGGACCGCGGGGGGGGGGTCGGGGGTGGGGGGGTGGGGTGGGTATGGGGGATGGGCGGGTCTGGGGGGGGGGGGGGGATATGTGGTGGCTCGGCTCTCCCACCCCCCCTGTCAAAACGTATTACCGTCCCCTCTACCTTTCCCTCACATTATCTCTTCACCCTCCCTGCCCTCCTCTATTCCAACTCCCCCCCAAAACCCCCCCCTCCCCCCCCCCCTTTTCCTCCTCCTCCTCCGTTTCAAAAGCAAGCCTTAAAGCCCCTTAACAGAGCAACGCGCGACGAACGAAAAATCGTTGGACCAATTAGCAAGTACTGCGGAGATAATGAATTTTTTTTCTTTTGATCATCCCTACTATCAAACAGACCCCCCCCCCCCCCCCTAACCACCCCCCATAACCACCCCCACATCCCCCCGACTATTTACCTCCAGCCTTTCCTATGCCTGCCACTTCCCCCCGACACGCCCGCCCAAAACTTTTTGAATGAAGAAGTTACCGTACTAATTCGTTACCAGAACTTTATTACTCCACTACTCCTATCACCTCCGTACCCCCCCACCCCCCCCTTTCCCCCCCAAATTCCCAGCAACGCGTTTGGCCACTGTAGGCATCTACAAAGAAGAGAAACGCCACCCCTCCCCTCTCCTTCGTGAACGGGACGATCCGATCCGCCCCTGCCATCCAAGACAGAAAACTTTGTTCACGGTGTGAAGCGTATTGATTTAACA
Organism: Conus betulinus; assembly: GCA_016801955.1. Taxonomy (NCBI): domain Eukaryota; kingdom Metazoa; phylum Mollusca; class Gastropoda; order Neogastropoda; family Conidae; genus Conus; species Conus betulinus. The sequence continues at coordinate 54,218 of JADBJO010009614.1, read as the reverse complement.
GACACTTGTTTTGCGCTGGTATGGAATGCACTCACTATACACTTACATCTTAGCTCACAACTCACTCTATTTTCAAGAAAATAGGTATTACGATTTGACAATGTAACCCGGCGGTGGTTTTTGAAATAGTTTTAATTGGATTCAGGTCAAAGTCACCTCACGCATTGAAATAGTTTTATCTGGATTCAAGTCAAAGTCACCACGACTGAAATAGTTTATCTGGATCAAGTGAAAGTTACCCTACGAGGCCTACGACAGATCAGCCGAATTTCGTCACAGGACACAGATCATAAATTTAGCAGCATTAACAAACAAACCAGATGTTTGTGAAATCACTTAGGAAAAAAAAACAGTATGCGTCCTCTTGTGGATCTTGAGGTTCTCACTCCGCGCGAAGACCCTGCCAGTAGCACGAGTGGTTGGGCCTGCTCGGGCCCGCCCACGTGCTCCACGGTGATGTGCGTGACGATCTCGTGCATGGTGTTGAAGATCTTGTTGCAGGGCTTGCGGGGCTCGGGCAGGTCCTGGTCGATCCACAGGCACGTGTGCTCCTGCTTGATGGGGTGGCCCCGGAAGATGGGGTAGAAGGCCCCGGCGTGGCCCGGGTGGTGCGGGTGCGCGCCATGTTCATCCGGCCCGGGTGGCCCATGTTCATGGGGCCCAGGTGCTGGTGGGAGGGGAAGTGGTCGGCCCGGGGCGGGCCCATCTGGTTGAACTGGTCCGCGCGCGGGTACCCGAACATGTTGTGCGTGTTCATCGGGTGCGTGCCCGCGTGCGCCGCCGCCGCCGCCGCGCTCTCGTGCAGCCCGGGAAGAGCACGGGGTTGGGCCCGTGGTGCTCCCCGGGGTGGGTGCAGCCCCGTGGAGGTGAAGATCCCCGCCGCCGGGTGGGGTGGCGTTCCGGCGTCGGCGGAGCCCATCCCGAAGCCCATCTCGGCGCGGCGCATCAGGAGGTCCTGGCGGCGTAGGGCGAGATCTGGGAGTGGGCGTGGGTCATGCCGTAGCCGTTGGTCTGCGAGGCGAACTGGCGGCGGCGTTGGCCTGCCCGTGCAGCCCCATGCCCACCCCCCACCCCCCCGCCGCGTCCCCCAGCCCGTGCGGTGGGCTGAGCTTGAGGGCGCCCGGGGGCAGGTGGGCCGAGGTCTCCATGAAGGGGTTGATCATCATCTGGTCGCTGTGGTTGTTGTTGGCGTCCGCGGGCGGCGCCGTGTCTGGAGAAAAGCGGGGATTTCCTGGGTTTTTTTTTTATTGAAGGTTCGAGTTTGTGTTGAAGGTTCGTAGTGTAGAGTGTGTGTGTGTGTGTGTGTGTGTGTGTGTGTGTGTGTGTGTGTGTGTGTGTGTGTGTGTGTGTGTGTAGTGTAGTGTAGTGTAGTGTGTGTGTGTGTGTGTGTGTGTGTGTGTGTGTGTGTGTGTGTGTGTGTGTGTGTGTGTGTGTGTGTGTGTGTGTGTGTGTATGCGTGTGTGTGTATACACACACACACATACATATATGTATATGCACATATCCGACTGCTAAAAAGAAATATGCTGTATATCACTATTCAAATTCACGTCCTGAAAGTATGCGGGCGTACTAAGAGTGCCATTTGCCGGAGTGATGTGAAACATCCAGTTACCTGGTTTTCTAGGAAGACGGAGGTTTATGTAGGAGAAGACGTGCGCTCACCCGAACGTCCTTCTACGCACATCTTCTCTCTTCTGATACAAATGACGTCTGAT